>JAPXFQ010002268.1:0-55000 GCA_028564705.1 Apricaphanius iberus
TGGTAAAATAATTAGGCAGCATGGGATAAAATTCCATAGTTACGCAGATGATACACAGCTATATCTATCCATTAATCCTGATGAATCCAATCAGTTAGGTAGACTACAGGCATGTCTGGAAGACATAAAAACTTGGATGACTCTAAACTTCTTGCTTCTAAATTCTGATAAAACAGAAGTTGTCGTCTTTGGACCAGAAGCTCTGAAAAAGAAACTACTTAGTCAGCCCCTTCACCTGGACGGCATTAAATTAGCCTCCAGTAATAAAGCAAAAAACCTCGGTGTCATTTTTGACCAAGATATGTCATTTAGAACTCACATTAAAGAAGTCTGTAGGATTTCCTTTTTTCACCTTAGGAATATTGCAAAAATTAGAACCATCCTGTCCAGGAATGATGCTGAAAAACTAGTCCATGCCTTTGTTACTTCAAGGCTGGATTACTGTAACTGTCTATTATCAGGTAGTCCACAGAATACAATTAAAAGTCTTCAGTTAGTTCAAAATGCTGCTGCTAGGATTCTGATGAATATTAAAAGAAGAGATCACATTTCCCCTGTTTTAGCTTCTCTTCACTGGCTCCCAGTAAAATCTAGAATAGAATTCAAGATCCTCCTTCTGACATATAAAGCCCTTAATAATCTAGCTCCATCATACATAAGAGACCTGATTGTTCCATATGTTCCTAACAGAGACCTTCGCTCTCAGACTGCAGGTTTACTGGTAGTTCCTAGGATTTCTAAAAGTAGAATGGGTGGCAGATCTTTCAGCTATCAGGCTCCCCTCCTATGGAACCGGCTCCCAGGGTTGGTTCGTGAAGCAGACAATTTGTCTATCTTTAAAACTAGGCTAAAAACTTTCCTCTTTGACAAAGCTTACAGTTAGAGATATGTTTATAGGTAGTTAGAGTCAGGTCAGACAGGTAGATAGGAAGAGACAGGTTAATGTTAGTAGTCAGGCAGAGTGTCAAAAGTTAGGAAGAGATAGGAAGAGGTAGAGTAGCTAGGTAGAGATAGATTAATGTAAGCCAGGTAAAGATCCGGAGCCGGTCGCGGCTTACCGCCGCGGAAGAAATGTGCCCCACAGGGGCCAGCCAGCGCCGGAGAGAGGTCCCTCAAGGGGATCCTCCCGCACAGTGCGGCCGCCCATTACCTGCCGGGTTGAATCCCCCGGGCAGACTGTGCGGACCCCACCCGTTTATCTCTTAAACGTTTCTCGCCCTCTTCAACTCTGTCCTCTCAGTTCTGTCTATTTTTCCTTAAGATAGTTGTCGACTATCGGTCTCGTGCCGGTATTTAGCCTTAGATGGAGTTTACCACCCACTTTGGGCTGCATTCTCAAACAACCCGACTCCGAGAAGACCCCGGCATGACGGGGGCCGTTACCGGCCCTACACCGTCCACGGGTCAGGAGGACTCAGACAGAGTGTTGGTAGCCAGGTCTCCTAGTAGCTAGGAGACAGGTTAATGTTAGTAGCTATGCTGCTTTAGGCTAGGCTGTTGGAGGACATTATTAGGGTCTGTTCCTACTTTCTCTCCTACTTCTCCCCAACTGCATGATGTGCTGTCAATTCAAGCACTAACCTGTTTTCTATTATAGTAGGTGCTCCGGATTAGCCCTGCTTGACGACCCTGACTAAGATGGCATTGCAGTGACGGAAAATTCTCCACGTCCTGCAACAAACTTGTGCATCAGTTCTATTGCTCTTTCTGTGTCTCTGTTATGTATTCTCCAAGCCACAGACGGTCGCGGCAGATAACCGCTTGTGCTGAGCCTGGTTCTGCCGGAGGTTTCTTCCTGTTAAAAGGGAGTTTTTCCTTCCCACTGTCGCTGCATGCTTGCTCAGTATGAGGGATTGCTGAGAATTCCACGACGCAATCTTCTGTGGTTCTGTAATTTCTACACTAAACATTGTATTGTAATAACTCTTTTTGTAAAGTGCCTTGAGATGACATCTGTTGTGAAATGGCGCTATATAAATAAACTGAAGATAATGATTTTATAGATGCAATAAATAAGAGCTCCTGCTGTTACGGTTACAACTTTGGAAGAGGAAATAGATGCGCCTGACAGTAACGATGATGATGATGGCTGAGTAAAGCAGTTTGAATTGTTGTCTGATAAAGGCATTTCTTGCTTATAAAAGTGCTTTAATGGTAGGGCTGGGCAACATAGCCTCAAATCTACATTGCGATATAATCTGAAGCGGCAACTTCTTTTTTTATTTAGATATGTCAAAATAGCTGCTGATGAACATTTTCACTTTCCAAATACGCTGCAATAGAACTACTTCAAAAAGGTTTAAAAGGTCATTTATTGTGAGAAACCGTGCATTTAAAAAAATATTCAGTTTTTCCAAAATAACGAAACACAAAAATTCTCACAACGAAAAAAAAAAAAAAATGAAGATATTTCAAATAAAATACATGCTAAAAATGATCAAACTACAGTTCGGAATGGTCTGCTTTACTTTTTACCCGTTTATACATTTAATACAGCATTAAAAGAAACCGGAGTCTATTTGGATTAAAAATGCTTCAACAGTATGTAGTCACAGCTTGATGACATCATCAAAATGCATAACAGCCGTGTAGTCAAAATCTCTACCATTGGCAAATTTTATGTAATTTCTACCTTTTATTTTGCCAACTACTATTCAAGGGTCATACTTGTATATTTATTGTAAGTATTGAGCTTTTTGTTCCTATTTTGTTTCGAAAAATAAAAAACATTTTCTATCATGATATTAGGACCTGCTATGCCAAATAAAATATGACAAACTGACAGAACTGATAAGGAAAAGATCAGAAAGTTATTAGGAATGATCTGGATGCATAAGGAAACATCTGAAAATGTTTAGAAATATTAAGAAATTGTGCTTACTTTGCATTTGAACTAGCCAAACGGCATCCTTACTGCCTTGACCAATCAAAATGCTTGGAAGAACGTGTTGTGGCAGCCGGCCAATCAGTGATGATCTCTTATGTGTTGCGACTCGTCAGCAAACCAATCTGCATTTTGTTTGTTCTTTAATGGCGACATGTTAGCGAGGTAAAAGGAGAAACGGGATGGTCAACATCTGGAACGACGATTTTAGGGTTTTTCTTGGACGATATTAAAATACTGCGGTAATGTCCGATGTGTTTTCATGAACACCATGTATACAAAACGGAGTATTACACCTAATATGTGATAGCCGTTATATTTGCCTCGTTCCAGACTACAACGGGCGTTTCATATGGAAAGGCTTCTTCAATTTCGCTGCAACACAGACGGCTACAGTCTCCTTGAAGAATTAATTAGTATGAGCTACAGCAACTTTTAATTTCCCTCTGGGGTCAATAAAGTAGTTTTGAATTGATTTTTAATTGGAAGGGTGTAATTTTGGAGGGAGAAAAAAAAAAGGCTTTTGTGTCGTTTTACCGGTCCGAATTGTTGGTAAGACAGTATCTGCTGCTTCTCAATAAACTCAAAATGCCAACAGAAAGGTAATTTAATTCTATAAGTCAAATCCATCTATCAAACAGATTTATTGCAAACAGATCAAGGATGGTTTTTGGCTTACAGCTCAAAAACGAAGTTTCCCAGAAGAATGAAGTCCCCAATGTTACTCATAAGGTTATAAAAACACTCCTTGCTGTAGAGAGGGATGTAGGTACAAGGCCTAATCGCTGACTTCTAATGATCTCTTATGCCATATTACCTGCCTTTACTAATAAGTCATTAATCAGTAGAAATAATCTTAAAAATGTTTTCCCTTGACGCTAAGTAATCAACCAGTGTCTCTGTTGATATGTTGTCTCCAGGTTGCTTTGAAAGTGGCCTCTGACTCCAGAGTCCACACTTTGTAAACCCTCGCAAAATTGACTTTTCTTTACAATCCCCAAGACTGAAGTGATTATTTTTTTTATTTTTTTGCTTTTACCAAATTTTTTCCACTACCTACCGTTTTTTTTTTCCTTTCACTAAACTTCCCATAAACATGCTTGGATGCAGCAAAGGCAGCTTCTTTGGCAATGTGTTATTGTGGGCTACCTTGTTGAGGGTGTTGGTGACACCCAGCTGCACAACTGATGGTCAGTAGCGTTCCCTTCATTGTGTTGGACATAACCATAGCATACGTTTCGGTAATAATATATTGATAATGTGTACTTTTCTGCATTCTGGGGCAATATGAACTGGGTTAACTGGGTTAGACGAGCTCCAAAGAGCCCGACGCGTACCAAAAACTGCCACTGGAATGTAGTTTACGGATCACATAATCTTTTAGACTTTTGATCGGTTTCATTGGAGAAATGTTTCCTCATTTAAAAATTTTGGCTGAAGTGGAGCTTAAAGGCACAGTGTGTAATTTTCGGCCAGTAGGGGGCAGTGCATACCTAAATTATTACAAAAAATGCGATATCTGTGTCTTCGAGTAAGAAACTCGACAACGGAGGTCCAACTAGTGCTATTTTCAAACGCTCAATTCCCTGAGAATGATCTATTTGCAGCAACATGACGAGCACATCAATCTCTCTTTCATCGCTGGGAACTAGCAAAGAGGTAAAAATATATTTATGGCGAAACCTTTTTGAATTTTGAGGGGAAATCAATGTTTTAATAGCAGGCTTTTTCCGTGCGCTTTGTCTGTCCGGGCTCTTGTAGAAGTAAAGACGTCATCTAATATGGCTTTCCCCTGAAAAGAGGACCCGCGCCTATGTATTTTAAAACTGATTTTTAAAGTCATATTTTACAATATCTGCAATATTTTGCAATTAATGTGCTTTACGTACTTATTATTACATAATATTTTAATGGCTATTTTCAAAGATGTAAACTACACACTGTCACTTTAAAGGAAAGGTTTTGTTGTTTTTTTTTCAACCTGGACCTTTTTAATTATTTTATTTTATTTTTGCAAATAATACGTTCATTTACTCACCCAGAAAAGTTTGTAGCCACTTGGGGTCCTTCAGAAGAAGTCTATATCATTCTGATCAGCGTATATCCATATAATGGGAGTAAATTAGGGCATGAGATTTGCTGCCTGTAATAAGACTTTATCTGCCCCAAAGCTCCTTAATTTAACCATGTTTTGTTATGAATAGTTAGTTAGTGATATCCCCCTGTGAGTTCAGATCGTCTCTAAGGTGCTAAGGTATTAACATCTGGGTGTTTTTACGGGCTTTTAATCCAACTGATTCCAATTTACAGTAACCGAGGATATCAATGCTGCTCCAGTCCTTCGCCATTGCAGCTGTAGTCTGTGTAGGTTGCAGAAAGGAAGCCTGGAGAAGCTGAAGTTAGTCCAACTGGTCATTTGGTTAGGAAAATTTGGAAACGTACAAATGCAAACTATGTTGATGTCTGCAGTAAAAAGTTCAGTCTAACAGACTGCCGCAGAGCACAGAGAGAAGGTTCTGCTCAAACTACAAACAAGATGGAGCACAGCAGTGATGTCACTGTAATCGCACCATAGAGTAGTTGGATTAGTGGCTCTAAATCATCCCAGAACAGAACTAATAAGCACATCCGAGATGTTCTGAACTCAGAGGGGAGTCCTGCTAATGATTCATAACAAAACATGGCTAAATAAAGAAGTTCTGGGGCAGATAATGCCTTATTACAGGCCACAAATCTCCTGCTCTGTTTTTCTCCCGTTATATGGATACACGCTGATATCGACTCTATATAAACTCCTTCTGCACGGCTACAAGTGGCTTAAAATTTGTCCGCTGGTGAGTAAATGAACGTAATATTTGCTAAAAACAGGGCGCCGGTTTAAAACAATAGAACTTTCCCTTTCATTTCAGAATCCAGTGCGGCAGAGGGGCGCGGATTCAGCCTCCAGAACAACGTCTAAAACCCCGTGAGAATTCATCTGTCCGAGGCAAAAAAATCCTAAATCTCATGACAATATTTGAGCTCCGTTTCGGTTCCATGTGAAGCAGGAGTCGCACCACGTATTTCAAAAGCAGGGTTTAAATTCACTTTTATAAGGAGATTTCTGTTCAGCTTGTTGAACAATGAATTTAAAAACTGACTGGTAAAAGTAGGTAATGACTGTATTTTTGGGCGCCGTCGGGCAAAACGAGAGACAAAAAGCATGTCTTGCGTGAACTCTGGTGTATACATAGATTTCAAGATAGATTTTTCTTTCTTCATCTAAACACACTGCCTGATACGGGTGTGAAGTGGGGGTGGGGACACTCGGAGCACTTACAGTAAATATCCAGATCGCTGAGCTTTCTTGTGAAAAGGCCTGAAGAGAAACTAAAAAGAGCCACGCCTGATGAATGCCACCTCAAATAAAACTGATTCTGCTGGATCTGGGGCGAGAAGTTTGTGGGATCTTCCTTTAAACAGAAGGTTTCCTCTGGTTGCATCATGCGACTCTTCACAACCATTCACACCTCCTTAAAGGATGTGACTTAAGCATGTCTTCACTTTGGTCTGGTATGCAAATATAAGTGACAGCTGTTGGGGTGACTCATTGGGAAATTAATAAACATGTTTGTGAGAATTTGTTTTGCTCGATGGCATTTCGTTTGCCTGGAGCTCTCGGTGCCGGACTGGAAAGGAAGAATGTTTGGATGAAAACGGACCACTTCTCTAGTTCTTCTTCAGTTCTTTGTGAATTTCTCACCTTCAGTAGGTTTCACTTTCTATGCTAAGCGTGGTGTTAAGGAAAACGTCAACAGTACTGGATTTTTTTTTTTTAAATAATCAATGGTGTTGGAAGCACATTTTCTGTAAACATTGCAAAATGTAACTTTGAAGAAAAATGATCAAAATCCCAGCGGATGAACGCCCGTTCTAAATTAGCTGCATTTATCCAGAATACAGGCAGATATGAGAACCGGTTTTAGTACAGAAACTGAAACAGAATACCTCAGAGACGGACAAGATCAACTTTCAGAAACACTTACCCGCTAAACTTCAGGACACGGCTTCTATTTCTGGGGGAATCTCAGAATCTGTTGCCTTTTGTGTCCCACAGGTTTACAACAGAGATTTTCATTTAAAGTAAATCACAAAATACATTTTAAAACAAGAAATGGAATGATCTATGTTCTTTTGTGTTATTACACACAAGATTATTTTAAAAATTATATTTTTAAAAGTTTTATAGGTTCCTAATGAGTAGATGTAAGGTCCAAATAAGCGTGTCCGCATTTACCAAAGTTCCCGCTTTCAGTGAATAAAATATAAATATAAGTAGACGGTAACCAGAAGTTATTTCTTGTAATGTAATTACGTGCGCGTCTTCTTTTCGGGTTGCACCGATGCCCTTTTTTCATTTCCGATACAGATATCTGAGGTATTTAATCGGCCGATACCGATCCGAACAGTACTGAATTACATCAACTTTGAGCCACTGTGAGGAAATGGTACGGACGAACATTTTTGTACAAGGCAACTTCGTACTTTACTTTCACTTTAATGTAAACAAACAAAAGGGCAAATGTACTCAGTTATTTATTTGACAACCGTATACCAGCACAGCAAAAATAATTATAATTAACCAACAGCTTCACCAGCTTGGCAAAATATGAAATAAAAAAATAACACATCTTTAACTGATTAAGTCAGAGTAATTAGGAATACAAAATGGATAACAGAAATAATTTTATTAAAAGCAGAAAGAAATAGAGATAAATTATCTTTAGTCAACCTTGTAAAAACAAGAATATAACGTATTTTTTCTGCCGTATCCGCACCAATACAGATATAAATAATGGAGCTAGACTTGGGTATCAATTCAGATTTCAAGAACCTTATTTGACTCGATTCTCAAGAGTTAGAATTGATTATCCAATTCAATCTGATCCAGTTCGATGTATATATAGGTCAGTGCTATCAGAAATATATATATATATATATATATATATATATATATATATATATATTTTTTTTTTTTTTTTAAAGCTATCTTGATTATATGCCTGTAATTATTTGACCTACCTGGGTGAGAAACAGTTTACCAGGAAAACACTGTAACGCTTTCAGAACTAAGCCTTAAAACAGCTATCTTTATTTAATTCCTATTTTAGCTCTAACTACGTTCAACAATGAAACCAATTTTTGAACTTGTGATTCGATTCTTAGAATTTTTATTAGAATAGATTCAGAATCTTTAATTTTTTTTCAACACAGCCCTAATCGCATTGGTTCATCCCTTTCTTCTTGAGCCTAAATAAAAATGAAATAATTAATTGATTACATATGAAATGGTACAATTTAATCATGTTCCTCAGTCTTGTTCAACCCCATAGCAACATCAGATCAAACTTTATTTTTTTAAAGGGCTTTCCATACAAGAAATGCATCTCAAAGTGCTTAACAGATTAAAATGACCCCACATAAACCACGTTTCCATCTCTCCCTCGCAGAAATGAAAGCATGATCCCAGTTACACCCAGTTATGTGGACAGACCGTTAAAAGCAATCGTAAAAGAACATTGGGCCAAATGCAGATGATCCAGGCTAAGGAAACGCCAACATCCCAGTCTAACCCTTTTTTTTTTATTAACTTAAACTTTCTTAGCAACCAGGAAGTGACATCACTCAAGTATTTTTCCTGCTCATACAGTAAAGGGGGGTAACTGTTAGCATACTTTCTGACCTGTAATTTATGGTTTTTAACATTGACGTCAAGCTCAACCTTTTAGCGCGGTTACATGTAAAGATTATATTTATGATTGTTTCTGAAAAAGGTAATAATTGTCTTGGGGAAAAATTGTGTATATATATATATATATATATAATATATAATGTGTATATATGCTATATAATGTGTATATATGCTATATAATGCTCCAAACACTAGCTAATGTGAACCTAATGGCAAATTTGAGCTAAAATCTTTAACCAAGTAATAAAAAACTGGTTTAAATCGACCAAAATGGCAAAAAAATATTCTTAACCATGTTGAGTTTTTATAGATAAGGTTGATCAATCTAGTTTATCAGAGGTACAAATACTCCTTCATTTGATGAAATGATTTCATGTTGGTGGATTTTTCAGTAATCAGAGACCCTAAAGTGTCCTGAAGTCAGAGAAGAACTCTATTGAAGGTTTCGCTCAATGGCTTTTTGGTTTAGACTGACCTTTGTATAGAAATGTATCTCACCAGACCTGTATTTCAGTCATTAATGGAACAAATTTATTATTTAGCAGTAATAAAGTATTCAATTCAATAAATCTCAACTCAATTCTGTGAAACGTCTTAGTTATTAAATACAGTTTTTCTATCCAGGGAAGCTCAGCTGTTTGCATGGAGTCATTATTTAGCTGCAATCCTTCTTCTGAACAAGCATGTGTGATTGTGGAAACCAACATTGCAAACTAAGCAGCAGACAACCTCTAACAGAACCGGGTTCAGTATAAGCAGAGGATTCTCACTACGACTTTTTATTTATAGGGCGTTGCAGAAGTAATCAGCCACAAACTCTTACAGCAGTATTTGATTGGGATTTTATCTGACAAACAAAACAACTCTTTTGTTCAAAATGTAAAAAAAAATTATAGTGAGGAAGTGAACTTTGGAAAACATGCTTCTGCTATAGTAACAGTTGCAACTAGTTTGGTGAACATCTTTATTAATAGACGGACGTTTTTCTTGTTTCATAAAAGCTTAATCTCAGATTGCATTGCGAACAACTGTCAACATGACTATTTTTAAGGCTTCCTTTAGATTAATTGGTTTTAGAGCTGAACATTGAACACATTTACCATCTTCTCAACACATGATATGCTTTGATTTAAGCCATTTATCTGTAGCTTTGACAAGGGCTGGACAGACCTCTAAAACAGCACATCAATAAAAAGTGCAGCCCTTTTCATAGTTTATGATATTCTTTAGCAGTGTTGAGGTAGTTACTCAAAAAGGAATCCATTATATATTACTCAATACTTCTCAAAAAAGTAATTCCTTACTTTACTTGATTACTTTTTTGAAAGTAAGTTAGTTACATTCCTAGTTACACTACTTTGGTATCGTTCTAAAACATCCTGCCTGAAATGCAGGGTCATGTGAATTCTAGGTTTGAAGTCAAACATCAAGTTACCTGACGCTACGTAACAGGTTGAAATGGGACATTCTTGTCCTTTCTTGCAACAAATTCAAAGTAGTGGCCATATCTCCACGCATCTAGGGATTTTTTTAGCTCTGCTGCCGTCGTTGGTGGCTCTTAAAAGAGCAGTTGTGACTGCAAAGGCCACACTCTCTCCACCAAGAAGTGAGCCATAAACAGCTTCCTCACCAGGACAGCCTCTCTGGAGGAGTAAACATGACCCAGACCTGGCAGTAGCTCCACCACAGCACGTCCCGCGCTGCTCACATATTATACTATACAGTTTTACTAATCGCAGACAGATGGACAGCCGCTCAGCATTGTAGTTGGTGTCTTAGCGGGTGAAGCGTGGACCGACAGGGGCTCCTCAAATTGGGCCTGCGAGGGGCCAGTGTTTATGGCTCAGACAATATTAAGACTTGCATCTAATCTAAAGACATTTAGTTCAGGCTGTGATGAAAAAGGAATGGAAACTTGTTTTTATTGACCCATTTCTTTCTATCACACCAGACGTCCATCGATACATATTGTTACTGAATTATCACCCAGCTCTAGCTATGACTGAGTGTTTAACTTCCACTCCAGTCTCAAGTCTTCTACAGCTATCAGTTTTTGTTTTCCTGTATTAAGATCCATCTATCATCCCATCAACTCTGACTAACATCCCTGTCTTTGCTGTACCATTTTTCATCCTGGTTTTGATGCACAATGTTGATTTGTTTTTTGTTTTCTATCCAGCGTAAAGTTTTTCATCTGAACCAGTAAAATCAACGTTAGCACCTTCTTCTACTTATTGGCTGCATTCTCAGACTGCAGCCTGCATACATGACTTGCATGGCTTTGTTTCGTGCAAAGCTTGCAAGGACACAAATTGGAGCAGTCCTCTCAACAAATTCTGCCACCTGAGCTGCGGATCTCCACAGCTCCTCCAGACTTTCCACTAGCCTGTCTGATCAGTGCTCTCCTTATTCAGCCAGTCACAGGTCAATTTCTTGTTCTGATGATGGATTGAACAGAGCTCTGTGAGAAGTTTAACCTCAGGAAGAATCTGGTTTATTCTCAATCCTTGTTCTCCTTGATTTAAGTTCTGCTTTTGATTCAATTTCTCATTCCACCCTTCTATCAAGCTTATCCTCACTTTGTATTTCCTATATTTCTTTAGCTTGGTTCACATCCTACATTTCCAGCCTCTTTCAGTTTGTTCAGTTGAAGTAATTTCGGTCATCGTTAATCTCTGTCTCTACTAGGGGTTCCTCAGGGCTCTGTCCTGGGAACCCCTTCTTTTCATTATCTACATTCTTCCACACGGCAATATTTTTTCGCAAATTCAACATTCACTTCGACATTTATGCCGATGATATTCAGCTGTATTTGGCCAGCAAATCAAATTCTGTTTTTCCACCTCCATCTCTGCTGTCTTCTCTATCTCAATTCAAACACTGGTTTGCATCAAACTTTCTTCAATTAAACCATGAAAAAAGCTGAGTTTCTTTTAGTTGGCATGAAAAATATCTCTGCTTGCCTCTCACCGAGTGGAGTGTCTCGGTGTAACTCTTGTAAGTTCGCTATCTTTCAAACTGCACATCATCTTACTCTGTCCCCTTACTTTCATGTACAAAATATTAATCGCCTTCGTCCTTCCCATTCCCATTCCATGCATTCCACATCTACTCTGGTCTATGGTCATGTCACTTCATGTATTGATAATTATAATTGTAATTTTCTTCTTTTCTTGTTTTCTGCTTCAACTCATTTAAAATTCGGCTGCCTGTGTCTTTACAATAACTCCCTCTTCTCATCATATTTCCCCAGTTCTTAATGATCCCCATTGGCTCTTGGTAAAATTTAGAATTATTTTCAGACTTTTGTTGTGCACCTTTAAGACCATTGATAACCTTACTCCTCCCCATCTTTCTGATCTCCTTCATAAATCCCCAGCTTCTCTTGTGGGCGACTGTGGCTCAGTGGTAGAGTAGTTGGCTTACAATTGGAGGGTCGTAGGTTCGATTCCAGCTTCCTACAGTCACATGTCGATGTGCCCCCTGGGCAAGGCACTTAACCCCCCAATTCTACATCGTCCTACCGAGCCATGTTGGCTGTCGGTGTATGAATGCGAGTGTGAATGGGTGAATGTGGCTTCAATGTAAAGCGCTTTGAGTGGTCAGTAAGACTAGAAAAGCGCTATATAAGTTCAGTCCATTTACCATTTCCCGTGTTCTGAGGTCTGCTACCCGCCTTACTACTCTGGGTAGCAGGGCTTTTAGTGATTTTGTTTTTCCATTTTAATATTTTTTATTTTGTCTTATTTTACTGTTTTTTTTTCTTGTATATTTTCTTGTTCATTTTCTTGTTGTACAGTCTCCTTACGTTTCTTGAAAACCGCTTTTCAAATAAAATGTATTAGTTGCTTTTGATTTTATTTAAGGGTATAACAGTGAAGCAGTTTGTACACAGACCAGCCACACTTTTTAGTTTTTTTAATTAAAATTTTTTGTTTTTTTTTTTGCTTCTGGTTAAGTGAGAAAAAATGCTAATGAAATGCATCAAAAGTTATAGTTGTAATGTGTCAAAATGTGACTGAGCCCAAGATGTGTTCATAGATATTTAAAAAGTTCGCTGTTGTCCAACTTTTAACGTTTCTTTTCTTGTATTTTCTCTCAGCCCAGATCCGTCCCTTTGTACTGTGACGCTATGGACTGATGGACAAATGCAGCAGGAGGAGCCAGAATGAGCGCCGATCCGCTAATGCAGGAGACGCTGATCAAGCGTTCGCAGCAGAAAAAAAGGACCTCGCCGCTGAACTACAAGGAACGACTGTTCGTCCTCACTAAGACCAGGCTGACGTACTACGAAGGAAGACCGGAGGTCACTTTTATCGTCTCTTTTTCAAATATGAATGCAATATGGTGGCATTACACATGCAGTGTTTTTTACAACTGAACAGCACATTACATTGCTCTTTTAATTCCTGTTCTTATTCTGAAGTATTCAGTTTTCCATAACCATTCTATGATAAGTTGACACCTAACAAAACTTCCCCTTTTAGACATAAAGAAAACTGATTATCCTGTTTCTCTGGGCCCTTTATTTGTTTTGTTCTGCAGAAATCACTATTGTGCTGGTTATACAGTTCTGATATCTAACACTTCCTGGTCTGGCTGCACTTCTTTCTTTGCTTCTTTTTTTTGTTTGTTGTTTGTTTTAGTGGAAAAAAAAGGCACTAAAAAACTACTTGCGACTTTCTGTTTTTAATGTGTTACCTAGTACGAAAACCATGGCTGAGCTTTTTTTATTTTTTTTAATAAAAAAAAAAAAAGCTAAAAACACTGCATCTTTCACTTGTGTCCTAAGTACACAAAACCAGACTACTTTCCTGCTTTTAAAAAGGGGAAATGGGGCAAGAACCTCAGCACATTATTTTTCACACCTATTTATCCTTATTACTATTTCCAAACACTAGTTGACGATATACTGTATATTCAAAGCAGCCTCAAAGACTTGGAACTCATCATCAAGGATAAACAATCAGTAGGCTAAAGGCTACCTGTGGAAACATGCAAAAAGCTGCTCAGTAATTATGCCATTTTAGAAAATGGCATAAATTGTTTTCAATATGTAATTTTTAAAGTAAAATTTAGGCCTATACATAAAAAAAAAAAGCCTAAATGCTTTTCCTCAAAATAGATATTTCCTTTACATCGTTATCTTTTGAGTGTTGCTTTGGTCATTTCCTTACAGAAACAAACATTTAATAAGTTTTTACAACGCTATATCTGCCAGGGACCATTTTAAATAGAGCGCTTTAGCTTAGCATAAAGTAACTAGCCTAGCTGCTGGTCATAATATTTTTACCACAATTGTTTAGAATCACAAGGGAAGCTTTCATAGCTATAAGGAAGTTGATCATGAGTTACAATGAATTTTATTTTTTTACTTCTGTAAAATTCATCATCATAGTTTAGCCTAAATACAGCAGATAGCCTAGCAGCCTTCTACAAGCTGCTATCATAAGAAAAAATCCCCTAGATTATAGGTTTCTGTCTTTTTGTTCTTAACAAAGTAAAATGGAATTATACAATTGATTTATTGAGTTGATTAGATTGTTTCTCACTTTTATTACAAAAGATAGCAGATAGATTTAGCATTAGGGCGTTTAGGTTAGCATTAAGAAAAGCGGCTAGCATAGCTTCTGTTTCTAATTTACAATTCAGTTTATTTAAGCAACTTTTTTTTCCTGTCTTACATGGAGTTTGTGAAGAATAAATAGTTTTGAGAGTTTTGGTAACACTGATGGCACTGATGGGTGGACTCTGTTAGCTTAAACTTGCTAGGCTTTCCCTCGCTAACGCTTTTTAAGCTTGCTCTTCTAATGCTCAGTACCATATTTATTCAGCTGTACTGATTTCTGTAATTGTGTAGGCTACTTTCGCATGATTGTTTTTGTGTTGTTGGATGTTACCCAAGTCTTGCAACAAAAGAAATTTGAGTTGTTTATCACATTGTTAGCAATAAAAAAAATTTATTTGACTTCAAAATATTTTTATGACATTAAAAAATGGCATCCAGAATGATTTATTCTGTATCAATCATTAATGGAAAAATAATGTTTGACATTAACAGCATTCAAAACCTCCCCATAATTGTTTTCAAAGTTTATTTTTGGTGAGGGGCTCCAATTGTTAGCAGGTGGAAGACCTCTTTTCCATCAAACTTATTTTGTCAAGATCCTCACTCCAAATGGTTTAAATCTTAATATGCCAGTGTTATGAATATTTATTTTGCCTCAACTATAAATACAAACACAAAACTTTGCAGAAATGCAAATAGATCTCAAAAAATTAAACTTTTTATCTAAATGTGGTATTTTACTGTACACCGCTAGTCGGAAAAGAATGAGGTCAAGTTCTTTAGTCACATCTAGAACTGTAGAGTATATTTGTTGCTCTGATACAGTTTACTTTGAGAAAAACCCTTTTTTACACCCACACATCTCTACAGTGATGCAGACATCTGTGATAACCCAATCAAAAAGGAAAGGAAATGTGCTAAAGGAAATGAGCTAAAGGAAATGATTTATTTTTTTTCAACGTTATAAAAAAAGAAAATAATTTCCTTAGAACTCATCTGATAAGCTCCAGATCAAAAACCAAACTGGCTGTCAACCGAAAATCACAAGTGTTAAAAAGTGAAAGAAATAAAAAAGCTGTTTCTGACGCTGTTTTTCCACCAACAGAAGAAGTGCAAGAGGGGCTCGGTTGAGCTGAGCCGCATCAAATGTGTGGAGATCGTCAAGAACGGAGGCGGGATTATCCCCTGCCAGAACAAATACCCCTTTCAGGTATTAAAAAAAAAACACATCACCAGTATAACGTACTTGTTACGTTTAGTGGAAAGCTAAACGTTTCGAGCCAGAACCCAAAACACGGCCAAGACGCAGAGGAGTTTTCAAAAGATTAATTTAAAGCAGTGCTTGGCAAAGTTGGGGTCACAAATATTTAGGTGTGGGATCTTAAGATCTTCTGGAGAAAATAAGAAAAAAGGACTTGAAGAGATATAAATATATATTAGCTGTTGATGTTGATTGTGTTACAATTGTACCGCTTCTTGGCAGACTCGGTAAAATGCTTGTATGCCCAACAATGAGTTGGGGTTGCAACCATCTTACATTTTTACTTTGCGTGTCTTAAACAGGAAAGTGTGGGAACCTCTGATTTAAAGTGTTCTTGGTTTTGGTAGAAGAGGCTCTGCTTAGGACTGGATCAGCTGGCTGGCAGGGAGGAATACAGAAAGAATAGGGATTTACCCGGAGGCTGGAATCCCATCTACCCAAAGATGTAAATCTTTCGCCTCCTGGCTCTCAAAGAGAGGCAAGAAGGTTTAAGCATCCAGAAGAATCCAGAAACTCGTAGTCAACAACCGGTCCAGGGTTAGACTCAAGTTCAGAGTTTCAGCAAACAGATGTGGAATCTCCCTCATGAAAAAGTCACATTGGTTTAACACATTCTTCACATGGGATCACATCTGCTCCCTGGTAAACCACGTGTTTCACAAACTTTTTTCTACATGCAGGTTTTAAAAGGGAACGTTTTTCGACCTTGACCTCTTTTATAGGATTTATTACTTTCATTTACTCACCCAGACAAGTTTGGAGCCACTTGGAGTCCTTCAGGAGAAGTTTATATCAACTCGCGATCAGCGTATATCCATATGGAATCAATGGGGCAACCAAAATGCTGCTTCTAAATAAAGCATTATCTGCCACAAAACTCCTTCATTTCAGCAATGTTTTGCTCTTCATCACTAGATCTAATCCACTCAGAATTCAGGATATCTTGGAGGTGCTGGGTGGTTATCTGGGATGTTTTATAGGCTTTTAATTCAACTACACTAATGCAGAATTTCACATTTTTTCTTGTTTGTTTTATATATATATATATATATATATATATATATAAACATTTTGAAAGTACTCTGCTCTGTTGCACGTTACAACCTGGGTATGCCACTTTATCTGTAGTTTTATCGTTAATAACTACACAGTACTCTTGCTTTTGTAACTATGTCCATTATATACATATTTTCCTTGACTCTTAAAATCTGTTCTGTTCTCGTTTTGCTGCTGTTACAACCGAATTTCCCCATTTGGGACAATAAAGGATTTTTCTATTGTATTCTGACTACGTCACTGCTGTGCTCCATCTTGGTTGTGGTCTGAGCAGGACTTTCTCTCTGTTATCTACGGCGGTCTGTTAGGCAGAACTTGCTACTGAATTGAGCTAAGTTCAGCTTCTACAGGCTCCCTTTCCACAACTTGTTCAGACTACAACCGTAATGGTGGACGGCTGCAACGTCATTGCAATCACCGGCTAGTGTAAGTTGGAATCATTTGGATTAAAAGCGTATTAAACGCCTCGCATAGCAACAACGCAGCACCTCTGAGAGGTTCTGAACAGACAGGGGAATAGTTCTAGTGATTGATAACACAACAAATTGGTAGAATGAAGGGGTTTTGCTGTAGGTAATACCTTATTTAGAGCCTGCACTTTGGTTGCCCCCATTTACTCCCACTATATGGATATATGCTGATATGCTATAAATGAGGTCCATGTTGGAAAAAAACAAAAAACGTCCCCTTTAATTGGAAAATTACATGTTTCGTATGTGGTTTATATGTTATCCCATTGGTATCACAGTTTATTACCATGGTAAATGTTCCAAAATCACCCTGGAAATATGTGCAAACCGTGTTTTCGCATGTGAATTTCTCAATGTTTTGACACGTATGAGTTTGCCTATTAGTTTTATTTTCATAAGGCCAAAAGAGCTTAAAACGGGGTCAGAGGCAACAGGAGAATACATTTTCACAAACCAGAAAGGATCAGGCAAAAAACAGCCGTAGGAATCGAGCATGGTCAACGATCTGGTGGTTAGAAGTCAAAACGGGAAGAAAGCTGAGGCAGCAGACTATCTCGTACCGACCAGGAGGAGAGCAGGTGCGGATAGAGGGAGCGGTAACGGTGAAGAAGACGAGCAATCAGCCAACGTGGCAGGGAGAAGGAGCAGGACACCTGAGGGAGAACAGGATCCATGACCGTTTTAGACTCTGAGAGAAGAGAGTGCGTTAAAAGATAAGGATCTGTGATGAAGCGGCTGCTGCTGCCGGCGGTGCTGACATGATGCACCTGCTTTAAGCTACAGATCAGGGTTTCCACTCAGAGGAAACTAAAGAAGAGAGGAACTGAAATGCATTCACTCCCACACAGTTCTTGTGTAGTAACAACTGTAAGCGGCACATCCTTTTTCCATCCATCACAGCTTTGTGATATTGTTAGTAACTGAACACCGACTAACCTTAAACACATGCCTGTGATGATCTTTTTTCACATTTTACCTACCTACTTTTACATTTTAACGCTTCGTACGATAAAGTTTAACTTTTAAAATCGGTTTTTAGACCAGATTTTACGTTAGACGATCGTATTAACATTTTACCACACTGTTGTTTTCCCCCCGGCTAAACGTTGTTGTGTGTTTGTGTTCAGGTGGTGTACGACACCAACACCCTGTACATCTTTGCTCCCAGTCAGAAGAGCAGAGCTCTCTGGGTCCTGATGCTCAAACAAGGTGAGTCTCTCTCTACGGGTCGGCTGGGTGAATAAAAACAACAAACGTCTCAAAGCGAAAGTGTAACCTAGTCATGAGAAAAACAAAGATGGCCGCCTCTCAGCTCAAGGGTTGGGTGTCACTACATCCGTTAAACTCCACCGTGAGGCACCCTGCCAGGGAGCAAGGCCACTGGAAAAGTCTGGAAGCCGATTCAAGCATTTTCCGGGTTTAGATAAGTTTGGAAGAATACATTACCCCCTTTAGCCGTCCCTTAATTCCCCATGATGATCCATCCATCATAGGGCTGAATGGTACCAGGTGGATAAACTCTACTGCTGTGTTGCAAGAAGCATTCATCAACTGCATTTTTTCTCCTTTTGATCTTTTCTTTCAACACTTCAACATCGTTCCATTTGTGACATTTAGCCTTTCAGTCACTTAAAGCATAGAAGGGGACACTTGAATATCCTTTTTTCCCCCCAACTAAAGTATTTAAAAGAAAATGCAGCTTGGGAAACTGAAATACTTATGCCACCTGACACCCTATTGGCTGGCTTTTGCAAACCACCATTCATTATCCTTAGTGCTGATTGGCTGAACCCCCAACAGTGGAAATAAGGAAGACTGCAGATATCAGCGTCTATGGTTGTACTAAGACTGTTTCCACTGTGCGTATTTCTTCCAAGATTAGTTCTTTTTGTTAATTAGTAATCATTAATAAGAGAAGTAGAAGAATATTCCAGAATGCTGGAGAGTCGTGGACATTTTACCCATGCTGATGTAGTTGAAGGACGTAACTGTTATCTTGTTTTGTCTAAGCTGGAGCTGATCTAACACTCACTGTTGGGGGAGAGAGCGTTGAGCCAACTCTGCTTACTGTACCGTGGAAAAAACTATCATCCTTCAACAAGCGGATTGAGTGGACAGAAATTGATTCTTTCCAGCATCCGAGCTTCGGACATCAAGGAACCACTGGTCGCTCAGTTCTGGGATGAAACTGACGCAATACTATCAAAATTATGTATTTTAATTTTCAAAACTGAATTTAACTGTAGAAAATCTGTCACACCATTCTAAATTGTTTCACACTAGATCTAGTTGATCCACTGGAACGAAGAAGGTTGAAAACAGCCACCAACTACCAGTCATGTTTTTCATTTTATTACAAAAACTACTGTCGTCATTAAAGGCTGTATATGGAACATGAGCATGATGGCGACATCTAGTTTATCTAGGTTGTAGTTGAAACAGTAAAAACATAATTGCAGCTGTTGGGTTGCCGGTTTTGCTGCCGATACGCCCAGTGACCAACCTTAACCGTGTCCAGTGAGGAATGTATTTTAGAGGAGTTTAACTTATTGCTAGCTTTGCTAACGTTAGCTAAGAGTTAGCTTACCGATCCAGGGGGTAAGTCATCGTTTCCGTGTGTGTTTGATGCTGTAGAAATGTTTTATGTGGGTCCATCTAATGTAGGCTTCACCTAAAACTAGTCTAGTTCTATTCTTCTGTCGTCACTCCTCTCCTGAGACGTATAACAATATCTCTTGAGCTCTGAAGCAGCTGCTTGACTTGCTGACTCCGCCATTTTACCTGGCTATGTCTATTTTAACGATTTTATTTGTTTCAAAAAGTTATTTACTAAACTTTTTTAAGCTATAGAACATGAAGTCAAATTAATGTCAGGAATCGAAAGGAAGGAATTCAGGCCAAAAGGTTCTTCATTTAATGCTGGTCAATGTCAAGATGCAAAAAATCATTTTCACATTGGTATTTATTTTTCTTGATCGACCGAAAACGTACCAAACCGTGACTCTTTGTGTACTTTTAAGGTCAACTACTAGGTTGCTGTTCTAAATCATGATGTCCTTAAAAAACAGTAGAGATGTCTGGCCGTAACGGAGGGAATCATGTTTAAAAAGCAAAACAAAAACAGCATTTTAGAACAAACGTTTCATATCTGCAGTGAAGCACGGTGGTGGAGGGGTGATGGGTTGCAGACCAACCCAACATGGTGACCATGGTAACCATCTGTATTCAGTTAGACATCAAACCAAACGGTTGGGAATCGTGTCCAGCGGCTGAAAAGGGGTCAAAACCGGGTCACCCACAGCACCCCGATCTGGTTCTGTTAACGATGACCCGACGAGGACCGGATGTCAAATCTTTTCTGAAGTACCGATCAGCAGAACATTTTGAGTAGAGAACGGATGTTCTTCTGTTTTATTCTCAGGTTCTCGGTCTGAGCCTCAAACACGTTTTCACACATTGAACCGCACATTTGAGGCTGCAGCCCCCTCTGTTTCCATTGCTCTGTGGCTCTTATTGTCTAGTTTTTTTGTTGTTCAAAGCTCAAACTTGGCAGGAAATGGACCCTCTATGTGCAGACTGATCTGGTCTGATTTAAAACCAAGATTAGCTGCAGTCAATCGGTTTCTGGATCAAAAGTAAAAAATGAAAAAAAAAAACATTCTTTGTTTAATTTAAGATAATTTGGGTGGCTTAGGAAAATTGAAACAGCTGTTTTGAAGCATGTGCACAACTTATTTTGCACAGAGATTTAGTGTGAATAACAAACTTTGCATAAAAACAATGATTTATCCTCTATTTACACTAGAGAAAAGGATCAAGAGGAAGCTGCATGTGAGTGTCTCTATGCTGACCGCCTTCTTTTTGTTCTGTTCCGTTCGTCCAGAGATCCAGAACAACCCGGGAGTTCTGATGAAGTTTCACCCCCAGTTCTGGCTGGAGGGGCTGTGGCTCTGCTGTCGCCAGGCGTACAAACACGCGCTGGGCTGCGAGGAGTACAACCTGTTCGGAGACAGTAAGACGAGCCTTCATGTTTGTTACGCTGAGACCGACTGTCATCACTTCCTGTTCTGAAACAATGCAGCTTAATTCTTTATCAGGCAAAGTCACATTAGGCTACACAGTGATGCACAGTGATGGGAATAACGCCGTTATAAGTAATGCCGTTACTAACGGCGTTGCTTTTCTCTGTAACGAGTAATCTAATTGATTACTATTCGCATCTTAATAACGCCGTTACCGTTACTGCCAAAAATTGCGGCGCGGTACTTATATAAAGTTGTTTTTTCATCACCAACTGGATGTTTGAGCTGAGAGGGAAATACTTTGTTATTCATTTCTTGTTTAGTGCAGTGCGCGATACAAGCGGTGAAATATTGACGATTGGTTGAGGTTGAGTAAAATTTCATGTTAAGCCAATCAGAAGTAGAGTTGGGCGGGTGTTCGAAAGCATGCTTAGTCAAACACAAAACAAACACAAGCGAGTCAGTTAAAGAGACATCAGGTAACGTTTTCATGTTAATTAATCATCCAGGCGAATGAAGACTCTTCCCCCCGCTGCCTGTAAGAAGAATATCCCACTTGCAAGGTGTCCTTTAGTCTTGCTCAGACATTGCGTGAAGCAGGATCAGTTTACGGCAAGCCTCCCAGCATTATATAAACAGTCAACGAGGCAGGCTAACGAAACCCGGCTAGCGATGCCACACGTAAGTAAGAAACTTACTTTACTTACCTCTGTAGACATAACTGATAGCTGGTAGTTTTGATTTCCGGTTCCTTTGCTCCGATGGGTTGGCAACTGATCAGCTGGGTTGCTCATATCAAGGGGGGAGTACGTTTTTACGACAGTGTGTTTGAAAGCATTTACGACGTTGGCTGAGCATCGTAGAGAGAAAGAGATTTAATTTTTGTTTTATGTATTACCTGTTTATATTTGGATTCCTTAGTTTTGCTATACATGGCACTTTTCAGTTACACTGATAGCACCTCATATCTACTTTTTCGAGGAAGAACATACTTGAAGTATATCTACCAATTTTCTGAAGTTTTTTTTTGTTTTATTTGCACTACAAATAGTGTATTTATGTTTGTTATTTATTGTTGGTATAGTACTTAACAAGCATAATTTAATTTTGCCCAGTTGGCCGATTGAGGGGCAGTAAATATCAAAAGTTTCAAAACATCTGTTGTGTTATTTGTATCGATCCACAAAATAAACATAATATCTACATACGTTATATGGCATTTGATTGGAAACTAGACTCACTGTCCAACAGCAAAATTAAAATAGTTTAAATTGGCTTACATTGTTTGTTAATAATGTATTGTATTAAGTGTCCATTTCATTATACTATTCAGATTTAACATAAATAATTCAATATGCACACATATTTTAAGTTCCGTTAAAGAGGGATGGAAGTGGGGTCACATTTAAAAAATAAAAAAATTTCTTGAAAGTAACTCAATAGTTACTTTCTGAAGTAACTAGTTGTTTTTATAATTTGTAACTAAGTAACTAACTTAGTTACTTTTTGTAAGAAGAAACTAGTAACTATAACTAGTTACTTTATAAAAGTAACTTGCCCAACACTGGTGATGCATAATTTTAATTTTAATTTCTGTTAATTTTGTGTGTTGTGGTGTAGTTTCCAAGCATATTAATAGAAAGTTGAGTGGAAGGAAAAAGTGTTGAAGTAAAATATTATTATAGTATTTTGAAACGAAACTAATTCAAGATTCAAGTCCCTCAAGGATTTTGCGTCACTTTTTTTGCGATTGCTGCGGCCTAAAATGCCTGATGTTGCGTCAGCCTGTGGGAAAAGGTGCAACAAAAGTCGCAATGTTTTTATTTGTGATTGTTGTTTTTTTCACCAATCACTTGATAATAGTCTAAAAAACAAGCTTTTCATATTATATATAGTAGCATTATTAGCAGAGTCTACATTGTCAGATGAAGTTTAGCAAAAAAAAAATGTCAATTGGAGATATTTTATATATATATATATATATATATATATATATATATATATATAACTAGATATTTATTTATTTAGACTCAGAGAGTCTAAATAAATCCACTGCAAATTGGAGCCCTACAGTGTGCGAGACGTTTTTTTGCCTTTTTCTACATGATTCCTACTTTCGACTCAGCACCTGCCCAGTATTTTTGGGGAACGGATGTGTGTGTGGCTCTTATTCTTTTCAGATAAACTTTAGCAAAATAAAATAAATTTAATTTTAACAGAAGAAAACTTTAAAATGTGACCAGCTCAGATTGGGTCTGCACTAGAAGAACATCTCTGCTTTAATGTTGGTGCTCAGGGTCCGATATTAAATTTTTGACTCACCAGCCAAGTTGGCCAGTAGATGAAAAAAATATTTACCAACCAAGCACATTTTTTATCGGCCGAAATTATAAATGATTTTTACATTATTAATGATTATTTTACATCATGAACACATTATTCTATTATATGATATTGGCGCCTAACAGAAAGGAGTGACGACTTCAAAAACAGTTCATAAGACAATAAGAAACTTTTTTGGTCAGTTCAGATTTTAAATATTTTTTATTTAGCCCTTTGTAAAATCTGGTCATACTCCGTGTTTTCTCCTTGCCAAAATTAGAGAGCATCCTTACTTAAGGACTTACAGGACATAAAGTCTCGCCAGAGGATTTCTTGGACATTGTTGTGATGTGAGAAAAGTATCTCCTTCTCAGTGGTGAACAGTACCCTGCAGTCTTGGGTGGAAAAACTCAAAATTTTTGTCTCACTATGACCTTTAACCTAACTGTTTCTCTTCCTTCTTTTCTAGTTTCCAGAAAACCTTTGCCCCCGATCCCCAGAGAGGAAAAGACTGTGAGTAGAAAAAACCGGCAGCAGCAGCCGAAACGACTCAGAGACGCAGAGATAAACACCCTGTCCCTCCTCCCGCAGCGTCGACACCGTCCCCCGCCCGTCCCAAAGGGCACAGAGGATGATGAAGACGAGGATGAGGACGATGAGGATGAAGAGGTGGTGGTGGCCCTCTACGACTTCGAGGGACTGGAACCCCACGACCTGAAGCTGGTGAGAGGAGGCGAGTACGTGATTCTGGACAAGTGTGACGTCAACTGGTACAAGGCCCGCAACCAGTACGGGTGAGCGCCCACACACTGGAAAACACTCCTGCTATTAGGGCCGGGCGATGTGGCTAAATCTTTATAGCCCAATAATGATATACTTCACGATATAGCAATTTTTCCGTTAATTTATTTCATGAATAGTTTACAAAAATGTACAACTTGGAAATGCAGTTTTAAATGATAGATGACAATAACGAAACTCAGACTCATCCTGTAGTGATCTGCTTCCATCCGCGGGAGCTACGGATATCAAATCAAAAATACTTTTTTGATCCCACAAGGGGAAATTCAATTTACAGCACAACCTGCCCAGGATCATTACAAACAAACAGATGCAGGTCACTGAAGGGCTTGCTGCGCTCACATTTATGCAGATAGGAAACAGATACACGTTGGTGATGAGGGTCCTCTGTGGGGGGAAAAAAAAAGCTTTATAGCCGGTATCGTTATGTCTGAGAGATGCTTTTTTTCTGCTCTAGCTGCTTGTCGGGAGGGGAGTGCAGACACGCAGGGAGATCAACTTTGGGTTGTCTGATAATCTTGTTTAGATCCCTGGTCTGAAACATGTTGGTTACTGTCTTTCTCCCTGTTTGTTCACGTACTGCAGCACAGGAATGCCATAAGGTGCATCTTGACGTAATTTACTGCCGTAAAACCCTATCGTGGCTTAAACGGTAAAGATTCACATAAAACGATATAAATTTTCTATCGTCCTGATGATATATTTTGCCATCTCGCCCAGCCCTACCTGCTATCAATCTGTTCCTTTTACATTTTTGCTCATAACTGTAGAAAAACTAAGTACAGCAGCAGGAACTCTTCTGGCATCCTGGAGGATTTCTGGTCCACTTTGCTTCCAATTGTTGCTTCGGTTCCTTGTATTCCTCACAGAGTGGTTTCTGCACAGCTCTCTTAAAGACCCACTCCAATCATCGTCGAGCTATTTCAAAATGTTGCCAAAATTTAATTATATTTTTGTCGTTTCAAGCCAAAGTCACAAAACCCGTGCTGTTTTCTAGCTCATTAGCAATTCACCTCTATGTTCTGGGCGGAGCCGTTGGCGCGGTGGACCCGTCTCCCCCTCCCTTCCCGATGCAGAGAGCTCTATGCTAGCTCTCCTGCTAGCTTCTAGCTTCTTTCTGAATTGCAGGCTGAAGCCTGTTGATAGTTTTGGAGCAAACCCTCATGTGTTACACATCTTCTTACACCAGCTGAGCTGCAGGTTTTATGAAAATGGGCTCGAGGAACGTTATTTCACCACGCGTGACAAAGATAGCTCCTTTAAGAGTCTCTACGTTGACAGAGATGGGGCCTATTTTCTTTTTTTTTTGAGTAAAACTATTTATAATCTGGGCTATAATTATGAACTGCTGCAGGTCAAGTTAGTCAAAGTACTAGAATTGGATTTATGTTGATGTTATGGAGGAAGATGATGTTAACTAGACTTCCTCAGTCAGGCAGTATAAAGAATCAAGACGCCTCAGAAGGAAAACCATCAGCATACATTTGTGTAAATGTGTAAAAACGTCACCTTTTGCAGAATAAAGGGAATTTTTTTTCACTGATTGTGTTTTTAAGCTAGATTTTTTTGTCTCCTGGTTTGTTTCACAGCGAGGAAGGTTACATCCCGAGTAACTACATCACCGAGAAGAGATCTGGGAACCTGGTGCAGTACGTGTAAGTGGCTTAATTATTTACTGGTGCAAGGTTGAAGTATGCTGCTGATTTAAGCCAAACCTCTACATTTTTGGTTAGTCATTAACTTTTATTAACTCACACTGATCCGAAATGCTGTAAAAAAATAAAAAATAAATCCATGGCGTCATGAACTTTTTGAGGAAAAGTAACGTTTTGACAAAACGTCTGGTGGACTCTGTCAGAAAAACCACTATAAATAGTCGACCAGACAGGAAATGAGCGCTTCTGCCAACTTGACCTGAAACACAGAAAGTGGAGGTGCCAATATTTTAGCCGAGTAGGATTGTTTTTTTGTTTTTAATTTTGTTTTTTTGGTTTTCATTTTTTAAATCATAAAAACAATCCCATTTCTATGCTGATGAAAATACTTGCCAGTAGAGGGCACTAACGCCATAAACTCTTTTACCCTGGATGTACAGTTTCAGGTTGGCCCTTCACAATAAAAGCTTGGTTAAATGTGTTTTTGTTTTGTTTTTTTCAGGTCAAACTATTTTAATATTTGGCTCCATACAGTTGCATTACACTGTATTTGGTCTAGATGCCTGCTAGATAGAGGCACTTGTCGGGGGATTAGAGACCACAGCTGTCTGAAAACATGTATAACTGTCTATTTTGATATTCCAAATATACGTTAATATGCATTAATACTAATAGTGTAACTCAAAAATCAGGCTCCTGTACGTTTTTGGTTTACTTTAATCAAGAAAAATGAATACAAATATGCATATGACATTTTAGTTACTTACTTTGATCAGCGATTCAGCATTAAAAAAACTTTTATCTTAAGCTCCTTCTTTTCTATTCCTAAAATTCCTCAAATTAATTAGATTTTCTTATATTCTAAAACTTTAAGTTGAAAGTATACAACTGATTTAGAGATTTTGATTGAAATAGTACAAGCTGACCTAGCCAGAGTAGGAAAAACATCCACTGGAGAACTTTCTGTTAATGTTTAGAAATGTTTGAATAATAACTTTTGCTACATTTGAGAATAACATCTGCTTAAATAACTTGAGTTGTTTTTTGTTTTTTTCGACAGCCTAGTCTCCCAGCTGTACTTGAATGTAGCATGGGCAAAGGTTAAGAAAATCGTTTAGTGATAGATCAGCAGATAAAAATTCTGCATGTGTTCAGGTGAAAAACTGCAGTATTTGTTCGGTTGCAAAATATTAATACATGTACCCTTACACCCCTGATTAATACACACAGTGGAGCCATCTTGGCACATTCACAGAAGCTAATTTCTACGGTCTTATCTCTGCTCGATATTTTAGCTTCCCAATTAGAATATTACAGATCTGCTCTATGATACCCGAGTTATGCGGGTTGGTCCTCTATGATCTGAATCCATTAATTTACTAAGGCCACGTCCACACTAAGCCGGATAATGCCTTAAACGTATAAGTATTTAGTCTACACCCCCCTATCGTCCACACTAAGGCGGGTTTGTTTGTGGTCTGTGGCCGGATAAGTATTAGCCGGGTAAGAGAGCCGTCTAACTGTTATCTCAACGGCTAAATGAGCACGTCTGGACGCAACTTATCCGGTCCCCGGCTAAATCAGAGCAGCAACGTCAATCAAATGCTGCGTCCTAAATTGATGACGACAACAACGCGACAGCATATAATGACAACAGCAAAGATGGAGACGAGTCTCGCTATGCTCCTTCTTCTTTTGCAAATTCAGACGTTTGCAAAGTCAACCCTAACCTACTTGCGGGTGAGAAGGCGACACAGGAGGCGATCCAGGAGGCGATCCAGGAGGCGCCGACAGCGACATAGATTATACGCGTCAATCTGTGTTCTTTTCGTTTTTCCCCGCGCATGCCCAGTACATGCATAGGTAGGCACTGGATTGCGCAATCATGGGACCTTAAACGGACCGTAAACGGGGCGTAAATGCTCGTGTTGAGGGGATAACATTAGGCATCTAACTCTCCGTATAACCTTATCCGGCTTAGTGTGGACGTAGCCTAAGAAGGTGTGTCCCTTTTTGAGTTGAGTTTGGTTTTGATTGTTTTCTTCTTATTTTTTTTTTAAAAACGCACCATGCAGGGAAATTATTAATGTATTTTAATATGTTTGTTTTAGTGTAAAAGCTGCAAATATTAACCTAAACGGATAAGGATGTTATTTGTTTGTTTTTTTTCAGTAGGACTCTTTTCTGCACCTATTTAAAAAAAATACATTATACATAAATTTTCTTTATTGAAAGCCACAGATGCTTATCACAGAATCTCTGGTAACCTCTTAGATCAGGAGTGTCAAACTCATTTCCATTTTGGGCCGCGTCCACATGCTGAATGTCCTTAAAGGGCCGGTTGTGGCAGAAAGTATGGATGCTACGATACTATTGTTTTCACACTTATACAATACTGATACTTGAATGTAAGTATTCGCTGATACAGAGTATCAATGCCGATAGTTCTACAACAAACAAACAAAAAAGCAATGAACTGGAAGACTGGTTTTATTTTCTTCTCTGCTCGTTACAACAAATGATGGTGAATTGGATAAAATAATTGATAAAAAGCCCCTCCCTGGCTGCCACCTTATCGCGGTGGAGGGGTTTGAGTGTCCCAATGATCCTGGGAGCTATGTTGTCTGGGGCTTTATGCCCCTGGTAGGGTCACCCATGGCAAACTGGTCCTAGGTGAGGGATCAGACAAAGCGCAGCCCGACGACCCCTATGATGAATCAAATAAATGGATCTAGTGTTCCCTCGCCCGGACGCGGGTCACCGGGGCCCCACTCTGGAGCCAGGCCTGGAGGTGGGGCACGTTGGCGAGCGCCTGGTGGCCGGGCCTTTTTCCATGGGGCCCGGCCGGGCTTAGCCCGAAGAGGAAACATGGGCCCCCCTTCCCATGAGCTCACCACCTGTGGGAGGGGCCATAGGGGTCAGGTGCCGTGCAAGACGGGCGGTGGCCGAAGGCGGGGACCTTGGCGGTCCGATCCTCGGCTGCAGAAGCTGGCTCTTGGGACGTGGAACGTCACCTCTCTGGTGGGGAAGGAGCCGGAGCTGGTGTGCGAGGCTGAGAGGTTCCGACTGGACATCGTCGGCCTTGCCTCGACGCATGGCTCTGGCTCTGGAACCCGTCTCCTCGAGAGGGGTTGGACTCTCTTCCACTCTGGAGTTGCTCCCGGTGAGAGGCGCCGAGCTGGGGTGGGCATACTTGTTGCCCCCCATCTCGGCGCCTGTACGTTGGGGTTTACCCCGGTGAGTGAGAGGGTAGCCTCCCTCCGCCTACGGGTGGGGGGACGGGTGCTGACTATTGTTTGTGCTTATGCACCGAACAGTAGATCAGACTACCCACCCTTCTTGGAGTCCTTGGAGGGGGTGCTGGAGAGTGCTCCTTCTGGAGACTCCCTCATTCTCCTGGGAGACTTCAACGCTCACGTTGGCAATGACAGTGAGACCTGGAGAGGCGTGGTTGGGCGGTATGGCCCCCCCGATCTGAACCCGAGCGGTGTTTTGTTGTTGGACTTCTGTGCTCGTCATGGATTGTCCATAACGAACACCATGTTCAAGCATAAGGGTGTTCATGTGTGCACTTGGCACCAGGACACCCTAGGCCGCGGCTCGATGATCGACCTGGTTGTCGTTTCATCTGACCTGCGGCCGCATGTTTTGGACACTCGGGTGAAGAGAGGGGCGGAGCTATCCACCGACCACTACCTGGTGGTGAGTTGGCTCCGGTGGTGGGGGAAGACGCCGGACAGACCTGGTAGGCCCAAACGTGTTGTGAGGGTCTGCTGGGAACGTCTGGCGGAGTCTCCTGTCAGAAGGGGTTTCAACTCTCACCTCCGACAGGACTTCAAACACGTCCCGGGGGAGGCGGGGGACATTGAGTCCGAATGGGCCATGTTCCGTGCCTCCATTGTCGAAGCGGCTGACCGTAGTTGTGGCCGCAAGGTAGTTGGTGCCTGTCGTGGCGGCAACCCTCGAACCCGCTGGTGGACACCGGCGGTGAGGGATGCTGTCAAGCTGAAGAAGGAGTCCTATCGGGCCTTCTTGGCCTGTGGGACTCCGGAAGCAGCTGATAGGTACCGGCAGGCCAAGCGGAGTGCGGCTCGGATGGTCGCTGAGGCAAAAACTCGGGCGTGGGAGGAGTTTGGAGAGACCATGGAGAACGACTTCCGTATGGCTTCGAAGCGATTCTGGTCCACCATCCGGCGTCTCAGGGGGGGGAAGCGGTCTGCCGCCAACACTGTTTACAGTGGGGGCGGTGTGCTGCTGACCTCAACGCGGGACGTTTTGGGTCGGTGGATGGAATACTTCGAAGACCTCCTCAATCCCACCGACACGCCTTCCTGTTTGGAAGCAGAGTCTGGGGACTCTGGGACGGACTCTCCAATCTCTGGGGCTGAAGTCGCCGAGGTTGTTAAAAAGCTCCTCGGTGGTAAGGCTCCGGGGGTGGATGAGATTCGGCCGGAGTTCCTCAAGGCTCTGGATGTTGTAGGGCTGTGTTGGTTGACGCGGCTCTGCAATATTGCGTGGACATCGGGGGCAGTTCCCTTGGATTGGCAGACCGGGGTGGTGGTCCCCCTCTTTAAAAAGGGGGACCACAGAGTGTGTTCCAACTACAGGGGGATCACACTTCTGAGCCTCCCTGGTAAGGTCTATTCAGGGGTTCTGGAGAGGAGGGTACGACGGATAGTCGAACCTCGGATCCAGGAGGAACAATGCGGTTTTCGTCCTGGCCGTGGAACACTGGACCAGCTCTACACCCTCGGCAGGGTCCTGGAGGGTGCGTGGGAGTTCGCCCAACCAGTCTACATGTGCTTTGTGGACTTGGAGAAGGCGTTCGACCGTGTCCCTCGGGGTGTCCTGTGGGGGGTACTCCGGGAGTATGGGGTACCAGGCCCTCTGATACGGGCTGTTAGGTCCCTATATGACCGGTGTCAGAGTCTGGTTCGCATTGCCGGCAGTAAGTCGGACTCGTTTCCAGTGAGAGTTGGACTCCGCCAAGGTTGCCCTTTATCACCGATCCTGTTCATAACGTTTATGGACAGGATTTCTAGGTGCAGCCAAGGTGTTGAGGGGATCCGTTTTGGTGACCTCAGGATCGGGTCTCTGCTTTTCGCAGATGATGTGGTCTTGTTGGCTTCGTCTGAACGTGATCTACAGCTCTCGTTGGAGCGGTTCGCAGCCGAGTGTGAAGCGGCTGGGATGAGGATCAGCACCTCCAAATCCGAGACCATGGTCTTGAGTCGGAAAAGGGTAGGGTGCTCTCTTCGGGTTGGGGATGAGGTCCTTCCTCAAGTGGAGGAGTTTAGGTATCTGGGGGTCTTGTTCACGAATGAGGGAAAAATGGAGCGGGAGATCGATGGACGGATTGGTAGGGCGTCTGCAGTCATGCGGGCGCTGTACCGGTCTGTCGTGGTGAAGAGAGAGCTGAGTCGAAAGGCGAAGCTCTCGATTTACCGGTCGATCTACGTTCCTACCCTCATCTATGGTCACGAACGCTGGGTGGTGACCGAAAGAACGAGATCACGGATACAGGCGGCTGAAATGAGTTTCCTCCGTAGGGTGGCTGGGCTCTCCCTTAGAGATAGGGTGAGAAGCTCGGTCATCCGGAGGGAGCTCAGAGTAGAGCCGCTGCTCCTCCACATCGAGAGGAGCCAGTTGAGGTGGCTCGGGCATCTAGTCAGGATGCCTCCTGGACGCCTCCCTGGTGAGGTGTTCCGGGCATGTCCCACCGGGAGGAGACCCAGGGGAAGACCCAGGACCCGTTGGAGAGATTATGTCTCCCAGCTGGCCTGGGAACGCCTCGGAATTCCTCCAGAGGAGCTGGCCCAAGTGGCCGGGGAGAGGCAAGTCTGGGTCTCCTTGCTTAGGCTACTGCCCCCGCGACCCAACCCCGGATAAGCGGAGGAAGATGGATGGATGGATGGAATTGATAAAATATTAATGAGCATCACCACAAAAGTAAAATTTCAAGAGAAAAATAACCGATTGATGGGAAATTATTGCAGAGTTTTCACATTTTAAATAGCCGAAGAGTAGTGACGCCGATACCTGTGTCGTATCTGTGCATCCCTTGCAGAAAGAATTGTTAAAATGATCAAACTAACAAACCCATAAAATATTAATAAACAAATACCTCTGGATTTGAGAAGTAAAATGAAACAATATTAAACATATTTTCAGAGTGATATGATTTTACACCTGTGTGTTTAGATTAAATGATTTGTCTCTCAGTGAAATGACGACGTGATACAAGTCTCATTTTGACCCTTGACCTTGATGTTTAATAGTGCGTTGATGTGTGTTTCAGGTGGTACAGTAAAAATGTGAACAGGAACATGGCCGAGGAACTGCTGAGGAAGGAGGTCGGTCTCTCTCATGCCTGTTTCCCTTTAATCCTGTAAATCTTTTCTCTCCAAACTGAAGATTTCAAACTCAAACATTCTACCTTCATAATGCGACTGATTCGGATTCACAGCTGCTGTTAGTAGGTCGGATTTCGAGCTGCCAAGATTTAAATCTGATCAAGCATCGGACTGTTCAGCTGTTTAACACTGAGATTCAAATGGTCTCATATTAAACTAAGCTGATATTTTGTCTGTGTGTGTTTGTCGCCCCCTGCAGGATAAAGAAGGAGCCTTCATTGTCAGAGACTCCAGCCATCCTTCCACCTACACCGTGTCTCTTTACACCAAGAGCGGATCAGGGTAATGAGTTCAGTGTGTTAATCTCTTGCAGAGGCACCAGCTCAAAGTTCTCGGTTTTCTTTACTGTTCACTATTACACATGGCCATCCCACTGCACAAACCTCCACCCAACTCTCAGCCTCTAGATTGTCTCGTGGTGCCATGCAGTGTTCGTTATGTCCCCTTCATTGCTTAGAGAAAGTCATTTTAATCATGACTTCTCGTGACTTTCTTTGAGCAATTTTCTGCTACTTTTCTATGAAAGTCAGATTAGAAGAGTGCTTAATTTTACTGTGTATAGTTTCTCCTACATGAGCTGTGGGTCTGTGCAGCTCCTCCATATCTCTCAGCTGCGTCTGTGTTTAATGATCTCCTTGCCCAGCTGATCAGATCAGGTGAACTTCTCCATCTTTGCAGGGTTCTGTCTTCTTTCTGTGTTCAGTTTATGAACAGAAGTCGTTTAGATGATCAAAATGTTGGGACTCGATCTAGAACTATCCTGCTTTAAACTTCTTCAGAACCTCCTGGGTTACATTTTGTTCATCTGAAAAACCTGTGAGGCCTTCAGGGTACATCTGGGTTTCCTGCCAGGATAAACCCCTCATCAGTTTGTTTTTCTGCTGTGTTTTTAGGGATGGACGTCCGCTCATCAAGCATTATCACATCAAGGAGACTCGAAGCACGCCCACACAGTATTACCTGGCTGAGAAACACCTGTTCAACTCCATCCCTGAACTCATAGAGTACCACGGGCACAACGGAGCGGGTAACAGCAACCACTGTGTGGAGCCATTTTCTTGTTCGATGCTAATCCGGTGTTATCGCTATCTAAACCCAAGCTATGCTAACCCATTCTGTGTATAAACACCAGCAATAAATCTAGACCTTGTGTGTCGTAATTTACTTTCTTTGTATAATTTATTGTCTGTGTAATTAAGCTCTAAAATGTCAGCTTTGATACTATGGTTTGCAGTGAACGGCAGGGAGGTTATAATCTTTCAACTAGGCTAACTGGCCATTTCTATGTGTGAATGTGGTCTTTTTCAGGTCTGGCAGCCAGGTTGAGATATCCTGTAGGAAAACAGGACAAATCGGCTCCATCGACGGCGGGCTTCAGCTACGGTGAGTACTAGGGGTGTAACGGTACCTAAAAACCACGGTAAAGTGCATATTTCATACTCTTTAATCTACAAACATGAAAACAAATAGGCCATATACATTTTTTAATTATTAATTTTAATTGGGATTAAACAAACAACCTTTATTTCTGAATTCATTCCGTTCCATACCTGAAATTACTTTGTATTTATTAAGTTCTAAAACTTAAAAAAAACTAAGTATAGAACTGATCGGAGATTTGATTGGATTTAAAAATAAATAAATGAAATGGTACAAGCAGACCTAGCCAGAGAAAAAAACAATTTAACCACTTGAAAATGGTCAGCTTTTAAGGTTTAGAAATAATTTGCCCTTATTTGAGAATATATCATGCCTAAATAACTTTGGAGTTGCTTTGACGTTTCTAAGTTTCCAAATATTGTCTGGGCTGCCACTTATCCATCAAATTCTCCATAAAATTATAATAATAGAGAAATAAATCGTCCGATTAGCTTCTTATTCAGATCGCTTGGGACCCTCTACACCTCTTTTTAAGAAACTTAAAATCTAATCTATCTATATTATTAATGTTTATCAAATATGTATTTTTATACAAACATGGATAACAAGATTTGTCTTTACCTTCAGTTTTTTTATAGTATCTGTAAGTCAAAAAGGGCTTTGACTTTTGTCCAAAAATCATATTCGAAATGATACATTTGAATATATTAGAGTATTTACTATTTATATTTTGACCATTAAATGTCTTCAGAAAGACTGATATAGGTATCAAACTTAAGTTCTATATGTTCCTTCCACCAGAGGGCAGTGTATCAGTACACGCAGCCGGTGTATGCTACGCTATCCCTCAATGCAGCGGAAGCCCCAAACTCATAGAAGAAGAGTGACGTCAACTACTGAGGAACTGTAAACCATCGACAACGCCACGATTTTGGCGTATAAATGTAAAAGTGTAACATTGTTACTGATTAGTTAGTTTTTTTGACAACTGATTAAACATCTACGTTGAGAAGTTATTGTTTAACGGGACCACATGCGACGTAACGCAAACCTCCGGCAAAACAGCGGAGCAGTACGTCCGATTTCATACCCACTAGTCCCTCATTTGCTCGGAATCTGAATTGGAAACGTTTACAAGCAAACACATCTACAAAAAATAATTCCCATACAGGTTTGAATATTAAGAGATCCCTAAAATTTGTTTGAATAGCTTTCATTTTTAAAACAATCGAATTATATTTGAATAACGAAGTTCGGAGTCAAAGCCCTAATGTCAAACTCTGAGGTTCACACCTACCAAACAAGACAACTGTTCCTTTTTCTCGCATGAAAATAGGACAGTTTAGTATAAAAAACAGAGGTTCGTATTCTAGGGTTGCAGGACAGCGTCCCCTTGTGGGCGCTAACCTTCCCCCCGCCGACCTCCTCTCAATCTGACCCGTGAGGCTGTTGTCTCTGCAGAGATGTGGGAGATCAACCCGAGCGAGCTGACCTTCATGAAGGAGCTGGGCAGCGGCCAGTACGGCCAGGTGAGGCTGGGCATGTGGCGCGCTCAGCACAAGGTGGCCATCAAGGCCATCAAGGAGGGAGCCATGTACGAGGAGGACTTCATTGAGGAGGCCAAACTCATGATGTAAGACTGACAAACCGTCGCCATCTAGTGAGAGAACGTGCTGCCGCTAAGAACGGTTACTTTGGAGCCCAATCTGTTCAGATTTGCAGAAAAAGAGAAAATGGGATTATAGTACATAGTCGATTCTTTGCCTTTAAAATCCTGCATCGTTTCATTCTGCTGCTGAATCTGCAGGAATCTTTCCCACCCCAAGCTGGTGCAGCTGTATGGCGTCTGCAGCCGGCAGAAGCCCATCTACATCATCACGGAGTTCATGCAGCAAGGCTGCCTGGTGAACTACCTGAGGCAGCGGCGAGGAGCCTTCAGCCAGGGCTCCTTGCTCAGTATGTGCCTGGACGTCTGCGAGGGGATGGAGTACCTGGAGGCCAACAGCTTCATCCACAGAGACCTGGTACTGCTGTCGGTTCATCCACTCTGATTCGCTCTTTGCAGCAGCGCAGCCGTTTATCTCGTTAGACGTTTAACCGTCTTCTGTCCCCTGAAGGCCGCCAGGAACTGCCTGGTGAACGACGCTCTGGTGGTGAAGGTGTCCGACTTCGGCATGGCCAGGTACGGGTCCATATTCGGTTCGACGATGGTTCTGGTTTCGGTTTAGGATCATTAAAACCAATCTGCAGTTACTAAACGCTCGTTTCATAGATACGTCTTGGACAATCAGTACACCAGCACAAAAGGAGCCAAGTTTCCTGTGAAGTGGTCTCCTCCTGAGGTCTTTAACTACTGCAGATTCAGCAGCAAGTCGGACGTCTGGTCATACGGTGAGAACGTCTGAGCCCTGCAGCAACACTTAAATGTTTCAGTTTCGCAAAATAATCAGACAAATAAAACCTGGAAAATGGTCATTCTCTGAATTCGGTTCCCTTTGGGTTCTCTAATTACTGAAGATTCAACCAACCAGTTTTTCTGAGCATTGCATCTAATGAAGGAGTATTTGTACCTCTGAGAAACTGTTTATTCACCTTAGCCATGAAATCGAAAACTTTCATTTGAATATTTTTCTGCTATCTGGGTTCTTTAAATTGAGTTTCTTGTTACAGGGTCAAAGATTTTAACTAAAAGTAGCCATTAAGTCCACATTAGCTCGTGTTTTGAGCAGCATATAGCATGAGAAAAACCAAGAAATTAATCAGTTTTTTAAAGATATTTAAAAAAAAATCACTTTTTTTGGGATGTAATAAAGTAGAGAGTTTGAGCTTTACTATAACAGTTCAGAGAGTATACTAATATTTACCAGTATTTACTGTATGAGCAGGAAAAGACTTGAATCACTTCTAAGGTTCTGAGAAAGTTTAACTGAACAATTTTTAAAAGAGATTTGTGCGCTGTTATGGTGCCGAACAAGACCGAGGGACATTATTAAACAGTGCTGCTATTTGACACATTATTTATTTATTTTTAATTTAGGCTAAAGAAGACAGGCAAATGAATATATTACCAAACAACAAATTTTGGTTAATGTCTATTCACATTTATATTTAAATCACTGAAATAGCAAATTTGGTAAATGGGGACATGATTATTTGGCTAACCTTTACTCTTTGGAAACTGTTTAAAACCTTTTAAAAGCATAACATTTAAAATACATTTGTTTGTCATAAAACAACGGAACGTACATTTTTCTATTTGTTGTTTTAAATGTACCGTCGTGGCCAAAAGTTTTGAGAATGACACAATTATTAGTTTTCACAAAGTTTGTTGCTAAACTGCTTTTAGATCTTTGTTTCAGTTGTTTCTGAGATGTACTGAAATATAATTACAAGCACTTCATACGTTTCAAAGGCTTATATCAACAATTACATGACATTTATGCAAAGAGTCAGTATTTGTAGTGTTGGTCCTTCTTATGCAGGACCTCTGCAATTTGACTGGGCATGCTCTCAATCAACTTCTGGGCCAAATCCTGACTGATAGCAACCCATTCTTTCATAATCACTTCTTGGACTTTGTCTGAATTAGTGGGTTTTTGTTTGTCCACCCGCCTCTTCTTCATGGGAGAATATGACTTTGCCCCAGTCCTCAGCAGTCCATTCACCATACTTTCTGCAGAAGATCAATCTGTCCCTGATGATTATTTTGTAGAGAAGTGGCTTCTTTTCTGCCCTTCTTGACACCAGGCCATCTTCCAAAAGTCTCCGCCTCACTGTGCTTGCAGATGCGCTCACACCTGCCTGCTGCCGTTCCTGAGCAAGCTCTGCACTGGTGGCACTCCGATCCCGCTGCTGAATCCTCTTTAGGAGACGATCCTGGCGCTTGCTGGACTTTTTTGGACGCCCTGAAGTCTTCTTAACAAGAATTGAAGTTCTTTCCTTGAAGTTCTTGATAATCCTATAAATTGCTGATTTAGGTGCAATCTTAGTAGCCACAATATCGTTGCCCGTGAAGCCATTTTTATGCAACGCAATGATGGCTGCACGCGTTTCTTTGCAGGTCACCATGGTTACCAATGGAAGAACAATGATTTCAAGCATCACCCTCCTTTTAACATGTCAAGTCTGCCATTCTAACCCAATCAGCCTGACATAAAGATATCAGTACATCACAGAAACAACTGAAGCAAAGATCTAAAAGCAGTTTAGCAGCAAAACTAATATTTGTGTCATTCTCAAAACTTTTGGCCACGACTGTATATTACGATTTACTTTAAAAAAAAAAATCTGAATGGTAAAACTTTAGGATACAAAGGGCACTGAATTCAGAGAAGCCCCGAGATGTATGACAAAAGTATATTTGGCTGAGGGAGTTTCTTTCCTTGCCAAATCTTTATTTTTCGTGTTATATTTCTGGCTTTCTATGTCTGATATTTACAGAAGAAGATTAGGGCCATTAAAAAATAATAGAAATAATCTCAGAAATCTGACTTTTTTTCTCAGGATTTTGACATTAATCCAGGAATTCTGATTTTTGTTTCTTTCTAAATGAACACCAACTAAATAGTAGCAGCCTCCATAATAGGAAGGAGATGTGAAGGTGGAGATCAGACTTTCCTGAGGAACATGTCTGATTTAAGTGACTCTTTACGTGGCAGAGGGGCCCTCGAAGATGCATTTTTATTATTCAAAGAGCAAAATATTAAAGTCAGAATACTGAGATTATAATTTTATATTTTTTCCAATTACCCTAATCCTCCTCCATATGTATTAGTGTGTTTTCGATAAGCTAAAACAAGAGATTATGACAAAAAAGAAAGAAAACTGTACAGGTGTAAACTAGGGATTTTTTAATATCTATATTCGATACCCTTTTAGTCTAAATCTTAACTTCCTTTACCGATCTAAACCAACTCTGCCAATAGACGTCTATCTGAATGTTCAAGGTTGGCTCAGAAATTCAGAAACCACAGGAAACGTTGCGAGTTTTACCAAACAAACAAAAATGTATAAAAAAAAAAAAGATATATTGGATCCCTCGCAAGTTGACTTTTGGAATTAGAGGAGATATAGCAAAAGAGTTTGATTAAAAAAAAATATGTGCATGGTATGAAAGTAACGTACAAAAGTGTTCAAAGTAAAAACCGACAGAAAATCTCAAATTTACATTTCAATGCAAAAATCTGCTGACAATATCAGACATCCCAAGTATAAATAGTTTTTCACAGCTCCGTTCGCCTCGGCTGCAGACGTGACCTGCTTGTGTTTGTGTGTCCAGGCGTCTTGATGTGGGAGGTGTTCACCGAGGGACAAATGCCGTTTGATCAAAGTCCCAATCACGAAGTGGTTACCATGGTGACTAACGGTCATCGGCTGTACAGGCCTAAAATGGCCACCCCCACCTTGTACGACCTCATGCAGAAGTGTTGGGATAACGTAAGTTGAAAAAAATATTTTCCCTTAGTTCCTGATTAATGTGCCCCGTACTTTCTTGGTTTCTGATTCACAGAGTAAACGGCACAGATAACAAACTGGTGCAAACATGATGGCAAAGTTCAGCAGGTGTCGAAAAATCTAAACTTGAACTCTGCTACCTCATTGCTTGAAAGGGACATAAAGTAGAAATGTATTGAAATAATTTATTAGAATAGCAATTTATAAGCTTTCTGCAAAAAATTGTTAAAACATCTGACCGTATGAGGAAGCAACATGTTTGAAAATGTGTTCCCAAGTGATCTGAATGACTTGTTAAATCCTCCCTTTAGCTCATTATATTTGGAGGTAAAAAAAAGTTCAGATTAGTGTAAAATATCAATTTTAACATGTCCATTAGTTGCCGTTTGCAAAGTTACACAGTCAAAAATTAACAGCAGTAATCAGGGTTATTTAGCCTGTCATCAGAAAAATAAATGGGGGTTAATTTTTCAGTCATATTGATCCATGTTTTTTATAAATTCATAAATGTCACATTTTTAAACAAAAAAAATTAAATATTCAGTTTAAATATTTGTTAAAATTTGTAAATGTATTGTCATGCTTGTATTTTAATGCCTTTTTACATCTTCGCCTGGGGGCTGCAGATGAATACTAGCCTTCTGGCTAATTCTGGCGTTTTTAACCATGTTTGTTCATGTGTTGTATGAAATTGCACTGTCCCCTTTCGTTTAAACCAATCTAAAAAAAAATCTAAACAAGCTAAATTTACTTTGAATTTTAGCAAGCTAAACTGGCTAGCTAAATATGTAGCTAGCAAGTTAAATTGCCTAACTAAATATTTACCATAGACTGTATTTACTTAGCAAACAAATCTAGCTATCTAAGTATTTAGCTAGCAGGCTAAACTGGCCAGCTAAATATGTAGCTAGCAAGTTAAATTGGCTAAGTAAATATTTACCATAAACTGTATATAATATTTACCTAGCAAGCTAATCTAGATATCTAAGTATTTAGGTAGCAGACTAAACTGGCTAGTTATATATTGAGCTTCTAACTAAGCATGTAACTTATAGTAAATATTTAACTAGTATGCAAATGTAGTTGCAAATGTAGTTCTAATAAGGATTATTTATTGGTAATTGTTGCCAGCCACAGCCAGACTGTGTGTGAATTATACATTTTTAAAATAAATTTTAATTTAAACAAATATTTAGAACTTCCCTCCAAGTACCTCTAGGCAGAGCTTGAGTACCACTGGTTCCCATTTTCATTCTGACATGTCAAACATTTAATCTTAAAACGTAGGATGAGCCGTTTTAATAACAAAAAAGACGTTTACAGATGGATTTAAAGGAAAAGTTCGGTATTTTACACTTGAAGCCCTGTTTTCAGACTTTTTTGTGATGAAATCAAATGGTTTTGATAGAAATTTGGACAAATGCTGCTGTCCTGATAAATTTAGATTTATTTGCTAACGCCCCCACCCTCACAATGAGACCATAGATGCACTCGAATATTCCATCCTAAAACGCATTAAACCTTCGTTTACAGAGACCTAAAGCTCACAGAGTGGTTAGGGGTGTTTACTGAAATGCTCACACCAAATTTGCTGCAAAGATGTTTTCAAACAGGTTTTATCGTATTCTGTCCAATTCCATTGACTTGTATTAGAAGTTCTGTGTGAAACGGAAATGGTTTTGTTTGTAGTCTTTCTGTAGTCTTATAAAGTCGAGGGGTCGCGGGGTCCAAACATTATCCAAATCCAAACATTTTTAAAAGCTAATTTATATTTGTACACTTTTTCGGAATCCATTTCCCTGTGTCTGTAAATTAACGTCATAAATGCTATAAATAAGGTCCAGGTTGGAAAAAATGAACTTCCACTTTTAAATTACGTTTATTTGTGTTAATTTGTACTTTCTATGTTTTTTATATTACGTTTTCTACTCTACTGTGTTTCGAAATCTACATCATGTAAAATCGGAGACATCTTGTCAACATGAATGTTTTATTTTTTATTTAGAGTCTCACCTATGAATGCTTCCCTTTTCTAGAAATTGCTTGCTTTACTTGAAAATATCAAAGTATCAAAAAGTAAAAACAAAAAATTGAAATATGGTTCCTGTTTTTCTTCATGGGCAACCCCAGTGGATTCTGGGCCTTCGGTCTGATGAAATCGTGTCCTGGGTAAAATTATGATTCACCAAACATTTAATCAGTCTTGAAGCAACGTGTTGTATTCTCCAGCATACAGCTAATGTGGATTTGAGACAACTGAGTCTATTTTTTGGCGTAGCCGTCGCATGGAAAACTTACAAGCAGAGTCAAATAAGAGAATAAAATCAGAGTTCAAACCTGACCCAGTTGTCCCGGTTCTGTCAGGAGGAATGGGCCTAACATCCGGCAAACTGTTACGAGATGCTTGCCACACAGGAGTTGGATTTAAAATTCAATCAATATTCTGGCATATTAGGGAAAGATTTTTTTAAAATCATGATTCAAGTAAAACAGTGTGTTTATTCTGAATTAAAGTCATAGGAAACAGGTTGGACGGTGTATAGAAACCTCTGGTGTCTGCTGTGAACTGTGAAAAAGAAAGTTTCTGATTATCTCTCCGTCTCCCTGCAGAGACCAGAGGACCGCCCGTCCTTCTCTCAGCTTTGTCTGAGGCTCTCTGACGTCCTGGAGGACGACCTCCTTTCCTCCACCTGACCAGCCAGGCTCCTCCTCCCCTTACTGTCACAACCCGCCGTTTCTGAGGGTGCTGCACCATTTTATTTTTGTTTTCCAACCACAAAAGGAAGGACAGTATAATGCGAAGTAACTCTGCTTATCGCGATGGCAACTGACTGCTGAAACGTAGAGCTGAGCTGAAGGAACCGACCACATCTGCTTTTCGGCTGCTGCGTCTGCTAAACCGAATTCAGGATGACCAACACGAACAGACAGTATTCAGGAAACACTCACCAAGCTCTCATGATGGACACATTGGCTGTGGAAGCTGAACCGTGCGTGCTCACATGTTTGTTAGAAATAAAGATTTTACATGAAGCTTATTTCCTTTTCTTGTCTGAGTTCTTACTGCAAGCTGTGAAAACTCACGAGTCATGGTGTGGGGCTGTGGGTTTAGCTCAAATGTTTTCACTTTCTTAACTTCATAACTGCTTATTGTGCTGATGAGAATCCATACGACATAAATATTTAACTATTTAAAACTGTCAGCTGCTTGGGGTCACAACCGTTGGAGGTCTTACAGGAAAGTATGACTGACGCAGATGACCCCCGAGCCGTACTTGTGACCTCTAGGGATGCAATGATACCCCTTTTTTCAAGCCGATTCGATACCGATACTTGGATCTGAGTACTTGCAGATAGGGAGTACCAATGCTGATGCGTTTATCACACAAAAATGCAATAAACTGGAAGAGAGGTTTTATTTCTTCTCTGCTTGTTACAACAAATGATGGTGAGTTAGATAATAAAACATCAATAAAAGGACCACAAAACTAACATTTCTAACTTTTTCTTTGAAATTATTGCAGAGTTTCCACATTTTAAGTATCTGTTCATGGTATCTGTTAACTTAAACGAGTACAGTAGAACGGCATTGGCCCTGATGCCAGTATAGGTGCATCCCCTACCTGTAACCTCTATCAGGGTCTTTATGGGTGCGTCTCAATGAATCGGAAAATAAATTAAATGTAATTTCAACAATTTAGTTCTTTGCGCAAATTCAACACATGGAGAGAGGTTTATTTAGCCCATTAATTCCTGTTTAATTTGATCTTCAAGTCTAATAAAAAGGCCTTTCCCTGAATTATCTGCACCTTAGTTTTACCAATAAAACAGATATTTAATGCACAGATGATCTTTTGGTGATCCGAAGTCACTGCTAAAGAAATTGGCAGTTCAGAGTGCTGGGAAGTTTAGTGGGACGACGGACTGTGATAGATAAAATGTGCACATCAACAGTGATAACTAAAGCCTTAAAGGATTGTGAAGCAAACCCCATTGAGGAGTGTGGAGACATTCTGAAGGTATGAACTACAATCGGAGTTGAAGCTTTAAGGGTTTCCACACAATTATGTGTCCTGAAATCACTTATGGGGTCCCCCAGGGCTCCATCCTGGTGCCTCTTCTATTCAATACATACATGCTCCTATCACCTGAAGTAAATTTCTTGGACTTGAAGGCTAATGCCAAAAAAAGGATATTGGATAAACTAATCAATGTGTTTATCTTTAGTCTAAAAGATGTCTGCCAACAACGCCCTCACAGGTCTGCCTAAAAAGTCACTCAGAAATCTAGAGCTGATCCAGAACGCTGCTGCTCGCGTTCTCACTAGAACCCGAAAAGTAGAACCCATCACCCCAGTTCTAAAGTCCTTTCACTGGCTCCCTCTAGCTCAGAGAACAGACTTCATAATACACTGAATGGTTATGTTGACGATCTGTTGTCACTTCATCAACACCTAGTACACTCAGGTCATCCAACTCTAGTTTACTAAACATATCTAGAATAAGAACCAAACCTAGAGAAACGGCTTTCAGTTTCTATGCTCCTCAAACATGGAACAAATTTCCTGAAGACTGCAAAGCTGCTGAAACACTGATTCATTTAAATCAAGTATAAAAACTCGTCTGTTTAGAGCAGCCTTTGAGTAAACGATTTATATGAGCTGGAATGTCAGGTTTTGCTTTTCTAAATTTGTATTTCATTGTTTTTCCCCAAATCATTGTAAAGCACCTTGAATCGCCTTGTTGTTGAAATTGTGCTTTACAAATAAAGTTGCCTTGCCTTACAACAACTGCTGAAAAAACTTCCTAAGTTACTAAGAAGGGTTAAAGGCGTTTTCTTTTCATTTCATTTGAAGATCCAGGTCCCAGAGTGTGAAGGAGTCATCGAGAGGCTCAGAATCTGTGTTGCTTTAAGGGTTAGCGATGATCCAGAATACCACGGTTTCTGAAGCTCAGTCAACAATTTTATATTATTTCATGCTTCATTCTGCTGACGAGCTTTTATGGAGATGCTGGTTCCACTTTCCCAGCAGCCCTTGGCTGCAACCAAAGGTACAAAAACCTGGTTCAGTAATCATGTTGGTAATGTGGAATCCTTGGAGTCGAGGGGAAGATGAGGGACACCGGAACCAAAGATTCAGACGACCTGAATGCCGCTATAAAAGCAACCTGGGCTTCCAGAACAACTCAGTAGAACCACAAGCTGATGATTCACGCAAAAGGAGCCCCAACCTAGAGCAGATACTGAATGAATCATGCTTCTCGCTGGCCCACATTCTTTTTTTCTCTTTTTAAATTCATCTCTGTGATACTTAGAATCTGATTTTGTGGTTTTTATATGTAGGTCAGAATCATCAAAATGAACAAAAAATTTAATCTACTGCTCTGTAATAAATATAAAATGGCGCAAGAGTTTCAACTATATGAATTTAAATGGTTCTAAACAAGCTAAATACTCATGTTTATCCCTAATTGCCATGGGAACGGCATGGGTTACCAAAAAATCTGCATGTTTGTCAACATGTGAACCGAGAACAGGATGTATATGACTTGCCTCCTTTACGACGTAAGTCAAATTCCTAGAAGAAGCTGGTTTGTCGCATTTCAAACAGCTTTTCAAACACATGACATAAACCACGAGTTTTTGTCACACTTGAGGAAGTCAGATTCATTTCTTCATTAAAAGCAGAGTGACAACAGCTTGGCAGATTATTTTGGTGAGTAATTTACCTTTTTCCCTCTAAAAACATGGTAAAAATTTCAGATATGCCACAAACTACCACACGCTTCGGCAGTCGGTCGGGCACATTCCCTGCATACATAAAATCTATCCACAAGCTTTTCAGTGACAAAAAGATTCATGTTCTCTTTTGTACGCCCAGGTACAGTGCAGTTTGGTTGCGGTCTGGACTCCATGCTGTTGGTTTGTTGTTTGCCTGTTACCGTATCACTCCGCGCCAGGGAGGAAGGGACTTTCAGGGTGCAGTTCGGGGAATGAGGGAAATTGGCTGGAACTCAACACGTAATGTGCCGAAACGTGTCGTCATATGCCGACCTGCCAAACAGCCTGTTTCTGAGTGCTATTTTCACCATGTAGGCAGACATACCCCGGGACAAAGGAAAGACTAATCAGTAATTTTAACCTCTTAGGGGCCATAGGCAGGCTGGGGGAACTAAAAGATATGATAAAAAACCTCAAAAAATGCAAATTTCATGCCAGGTGCACTTTTGAAAAAAAGTCAATAATGTTCTTTTTATGATATTTCCCCTCTACAGAACAACCCTAGATCGACCTACTTGCATTTCCTCTGACCTAAGGACGACCTCAGGAGATGACGTCTCAGCAGGTGTTGTGTGTCCTGCCCATCCCAGCTCTCCTCCTCCTTCTGTCCGTCCACACGTTTGCTGAGGTGGTGAAGTCAATGTCCGACTGCAGCCACTTTTTTCTCAACAAAACTCCGCCACACATTCCAGGCATCCTGGAGGACGGGAAGATCCTAAACCAGAACCGACACAAGCCCATTTGCCAGACCTACAAGAACCAGAGGAGATTTCTCACGCTCTACGATGTCCAAAACAAGATCCCGGTGTTTTCTGCTTACAAGTTTGTCGGAGATCTCCCTGTGAAGAGGCCCAAAGCCAACTGGATGATAGAACCACAGGTAGGGTTATTTCTAGAAAGATAACAGACAATTTAAAACTAATAATGGGGAATGAGTTGTTCATTTGAGAGTGAAAAGAAAGCTGATTTAGACTTTCTCCACTATTCTGCTTTTCACAGCTGGAGAAGGAAACTAAAGGCAAGAACATGATACGTGCATCAAAGAACACCACCTATGAACGTCAGGCTGGCGATGCGGATTACAAAATCAACAGAACATTTGACAGGGGTCATATATTTCCCAGCATGTTCGCCTTGAGCAAAGAGGACAAAACCTCAACTTTCACGCTGACCAACATCGTTCCCCAGGCAGAGTCCTTCAACAAGGGCAGCTGGAACAAGATGGAGCAGTGCACCAAGTGCGTGATGCGAAAGTACTGCAGCGGCGGTAGGGAAGGCTTTGTGGTGACCGGAGCCCAACCCAGCTCCAACAGCAAGCTTAACAACAGGGTCAACGTTCCCTCCCTGCTCTGGTCGGCGTTCTGCTGCTACAGCGCCATCGCGAAGAAGTGGATAGCGAGCGCGCACTGGGGCGACAATGTTCAAGATGAGTCCGAATACAAATATCTGGAGACCAAGACTCTGGAAGAGCTCTACCAAAGACTGGGGACGAAGAACTCTGAATTTGTAATATTTTCTGGAACAAAATGTCCTCTACAAACCACCGTCACAGAGTTTTACCCAGAGATGAAAAACTGCCACTGCCCACCGACGAGACGAGAGTCTTTAATTTTGAATTCTGGTTGTAGTGCGTCTACATCTTCTCTTACTCTCTTCATCACTTTGTTCATATACTGCATATATTTCAGTCCCAGTGCTTGTCAACCTTTACGTGCTCCTTCTTTGCAGTGTCATCAGAAGACAAGCAGTACATTTTCCCAGTGGTGCTGACGATACACAGTTGTACATCTCCATGTCTCCTGATGACACACGGCCAATGGATGCACTTTTTAACTGCATTTAGACATCAAATCCTGGTTGGGAGAAAACTTTCTCCAGCTCAGCCAGGACAAAACTGAAATTTTTGTGATCCCGTCCTCAGGTCCTGAAGCTCAGAGAAACTTTTAGTAAAACTACATTCACTGTCTTTTAATCCTTGTTTACCAGCGAAAAACCTGGATGCGATTTTTGACTGAGCTTTTATCCCCTCACATTTGAAAAATTGTTTTTTATCACCTAAAGAACATTGCCAGATTCTCTCTTGGGACAATACAGACACTGATGCATGCTTTTATCACCAGTAGAACTGATTATTGTAACGCTCTGCTTTCTGGTTTTCCCAAATATTACCTCAGGTTTATTCAGCCGCTCGTGTTCTGATGAAGACCAGGAGGCGGCAGCACATTACACCGGTCTTAAAATCACTGCATTGGCTCCCCGTATGTTTCAGGGTCGATTTTAAGGTTCGTTTAATGGTTTTTAAGTGTCGTAATGGTCTTGGGCCTTCTTATCTTTCAGAAAGTCTTTTACCATATCAACCTTCAAGGTCTCTGCGCTCCTCTGACATCCGTCTCCTTATCATCCCCAAAGTCAGCGCACAAGCTCATGTCGAGGCGTCCTTCCTTTATGTCCCTCGCCTCTGGAACAGGCTGCCAGAGGACCTCAGGGGCGCAGAGAACGTTCATGTTTTCAAAAGCAGGCTCAAGACTCACCTTATTGTACTAGCTTTTAACAAAATATTTATCGTTTATTTCTCTGAGTGTTTTACTGCTTAGCCCTTTTTATGTACCGTTTATTTTTTAGTTATTTTAATCTTCCTTCCAAAGGTTCCTCTCTGGGAGGGATGGGAATGTGTTATATGTGGGGTCATTTTTAATCTGTAAAGCACTTTGACTTGCAATCGTATAAAAAGCGCTTTATAAATAAAGTTTGAAAACTTTTCGAACCTGGCATTGCAAATGTTATGAGCCATGATATACTAACCATCCACGCTCAAATATGTCCCAGTGAGATTACTTTGCTTGAACCCCATAACTGAACTTTGGACTTTCTAGTTCATTTCCAAGCCCCGCCCCGCCCCACCCCCCCCCCCCCCCACCTCCCCTCCATAGTCTGTACCCTCCTGTAAATTACCTCCTCAGAAATGACGAGCCTTCATTTACCAAAAGAAACACTCAAACACACTGATCAGAAAAGGCCACACAGGAATTTGTCCAATTAAGTTATTGTATTCAAGCTTTTATTGATAATTTACCTGAAGCATACAGCTTCAAATGTGTTCTGTAAATACTGGCTCAGAAAACATCATAGCAACACACACATTCAGTTTATTTGTTTGATCGTCAGGATAAGATTGTGTCAGTCTGAAGAAAACCGTAGATGCCGCCCCAGCATCAGATTTCTTTTATGTCATTTAAAAAGGAAGTCATACGTACGATGAAAATGAAAACTCTGCCACAAGCATAAAATGCTGACTGAGGTAGCGGCTCTTTAAATTCTCTGTTAATGGAAATGAGAAAAACAAGAACTTGAGTGTTCTTGCTAAAGCAACACGTTAAAAACTATAAGTAGATCAAGTAAGTCTTCATTTAGAGGTAGCAAAATGTGAGTGAAGGATTTCCTCCTTTGTGTATTGAGCAGCACTTTGTATAGGTGGTCAGAAAACAACATGGATTCATGTAAATTATCACATTCTAGACAAATTATTCAAGCAACAGAAAATAAATATACATTTGAAGGTAAATTCTAACTAGTTTTTTTAAATATTAAACTCACTATAACTGCTAAATTATATTAAGAGATACCATGAAAAAAAAGCATATTTCTAAAAAATACTAAGGAAATCAGTTTTCAACAACAAGAATCACCAGAAGCAGGTAAACTATTCTTTACCAGAGGCCAAACACAGATTACATTTACAAAAATGTCATTTTATTAAAGGAACTTGGGGCAAGTTTTGTAACAAAAATAAACATGCACGTCCAGCTTTTTTAATGCTGGGTGATGAAGCGTTATAAACCAAAAAGGATGAGCCCATGCACGTATCATTCCAGTTTTTTGAACAGGCTGTGTTCAGCAAATAGTTTTTCTGTTCGTGCCCGAACATTCACAGCAGCTCAGCTTCAAACAGGAGGAAGACCGTTGCTACTGGCGGTTAATTCATGCAACCCCGAAACTCAAAGCACACCGAAAGTGACACTAAGAGGCAGATTTTATCAGTAACATGAGTCAAAAAGCAAAATATAAAAGTCAGACCGGCACCCGGATATATATCAGAACCAAAATGGGGGGGGACAGGAGATGCCGGCGGTAGCTAACGGAGGATATTGGATTGCCTGGTAAGCAGGTAAATATTTTCTTTCTACTTTCTTGCTATGTTAATTAACCTTAGCCAAACCCGGTTGGGGCAACAACGGTACTAAATACGTACTGCTAGTTAAGGCCGAGGGAGGGAAAGTGCAGAAATAAGAAAAAACAGAGAAATCCACGCTTGTCCGCTGACAAACTGACGTGATGCGACTACAAAGTAATCGCAAATTAACTCAAAGGAGTTAATTTTAAAGCATCAACTTTCGTCTGAGGGTTTTGCTGCCTGGACGCGCTTGCCGGTGTGAACACAGCGTTTGTGCACGCTCCCATGACGGTCACTGCAGTGACTTACAGTGCTGGCAGCGTCCCTCGTGGATTTTGTTTCTTAATCTGGTGTTCTGACAAAACAGCACACTTTGTCAGAATAGCATACCGTAGCTCAAGTTATCCAACCAATTTTAACCAACCCACAAGTTTTAAGTCCTAAGGTCACAGAAAGACAAATATACTTTCTTTTAAATGCCTAAACTTAAACCGAAAATATATCTAATTTAAGTTGATTTGAACAGATTTGAACACCTTTTTTTACTGCTGCACATTAACCGAAAGTATGTCATTCTGATGGGTATGCTGTTTTGTTAGCACACCTGCCTTAGGCTCTTTTAATAACCCTCCTCTATTCAGTGCATAATTATCACTTTTATAACTACAGTTTTACCTCGTATCAGCGAGTGTCATGAATAGTAAATCAAATCCACAAATACTTTAGACCTGCTCTAAAAACACTTACAATTGCCTATTTTATAGTTCTAACACGTAATATACTTTAATACGCATTTATACGCACAGTGAAAATTATCTTAGCACTACAAACAGAAACTAACTTCTACAGTCTTCCTTATTTTTGCACTTGGGGTTCCAGCCAGTGAGTGGCAAACAAAATAAATGATTCACCTGGATTGGCTGCTATGCAAACACCAGCCAATAGCATGTCAATACGGAAGATTACTAGGGCCATTGAAAGAAACCCAACTTTGAATCTTAACTTTTTTCTTAGAATTGTCACTTAAATCTTTTGTTCTTAAAATAATAAAAATGCATATTTGGGGACCCTCCGCCGTGTAAAAAGTCACTGAAATCCAACACATTCCTCCAGAAACTGAACTTCACATCTCCTTTCCGTCACTGAAGCTGCTTGCTCCATTGCTGGTGTTTATTTAGAGAAAAAGGGTCTGAATTCTGAGGAAAAAGTCAGAAGTCTGACATTTTGGGATTAAAGTCAAAATTCTGATTGGTTAGAATTCTGAGAATAATTTAATTTCTGAGATTAGAGTCAGAATTATTTTTTCCAATTGCCCCAATTCTCTTCTGTATATTGAGTGGCATTGCGCTTAGAAGTTTCAGCTGCCCAAGTTGGATTTTCTATTCGTATTTTGAATAAGCTCTATGGGTTCGCTGCAAACCGCCGCCGAGGAGAAATAAACTGTCAAATAAATATAATTAAAACATGGATCAGCATAAAACTGTCACATTTAACCAAAAATAGAAAAAAAAATGTATTAAAACAATGGCAGAGACAAAAAGTTCAAATTGACCATGGATTTCTACCTTGACTTCTGTCCAAAGGGTTCATGATGCAGCTCTCTACTGCTTTTCTTTTGTCCCCATGAAGCATTTCAAGTTTCACAGGCAGAATAAAATAAAAAAAGCAAGAAAAAAATATATCTGTGGTATTCCACAAGGCTCAGTCATTGGCCCTTTACATTAAATATCTATTGTCGTTGTATAAAGGTTCCAGAGCACTCAGGCTAAAACCCACCTGCTTAGAGCTGCCTTTAATTATAAACTCAAGAACATCATAAACTGTTGAACGTTTCTCCACTTTTTGTTCTTTACTTAATTGAAATTTTTGTTTGTTTCACATATTTCCCTCTAAGCATGTAAAGAACTTTGAGTCATCTTGTTGCTGAAAATGTACAACACATAAAATTTCCTTTGTCTTTACACTTCAAAAAGGCAACAAGTTCTAATAATACTGCCATAAAAAACTATAATTTACAGCGCCATCATCATTTAAATTGTACAAGCTGCCAGTTCAAGAATACCACCAAAAACTAAAATGTCTCCTACGGTTACTTTCTATGCAGATGATGTTTGTTTCTATATAAACTAATAATTACTGAGTCTACAGAAACTTGCCTGGGGATGAACAGAGAGCAGAATAAAATATTTCCAGTTTTAGTTTTAATACATATTTTACAATAAGGATATGACAACTTTGAATTTTAGCAAAAACAAAAACTCAAGCAACTCTGTCAGGTGTGTTTATATCAAAGTAATATTATTAATATTTCCCAGATGTCTACTTTTAACAAGAATATTAGCAGTTAAACCCTTTTGTATTGATCATAAATGGTAATTTTGTTCACAGATGATCAGATGGTAGTGTTTTGGCTCTTCCTAAAATCAGATCCCATCCTCAGGACGTTTCCTGTTACTTTGCCGTTTCTCTCAGGAAAGAGCTTCCAGCCAGAGGTTTAACTTAAATGTGTCTGTTCAGAATCAACAGGCCAACAATCCTCGTATGTATCATTACTGCTATAAAGATCGTAAATAAAAATATGTCCTTTCTAAAAATATTAGAAAGATATTCTATACAGTTCTGTTTAATATTTTACCACCATAATAAAGTTGTTTTTTTTCCTTTTCAAAGCCAATGATGTATTACAGAAATCTAAACTATCCGGCATGGTTTATCCTGTAGCTGCTTAAATAACTCCTCTAACTGAGGTCGATGAACTCGGCGGTGTCGCCATCAGAGTAAAACAGGAGTCCGGCATACAGAGGCTGAGTGAATGTGGTCTGGACTCTGTGGAGGAGAGTCATGGTTTCAGAGACGCTGTAGAAAGACAGAATACCTGCTCTGTGATCCAGGTACACCCCTACTCTCAGGAAACAAGGACCTGAGAGCGGAGTTTTCATGTTGTTGTGCCAGAACGTGTAGCTGTTGCGGTCGCAACACAACGCCCAGGATTTGTCGTTGCATCCGAGCAAACATTCGTTTAGGCGGCCGGCCCTTTTGATGCTCTTGTACGTGACGGCCACGCGGACTCCGCCGCGTTTGGCCTCCAGCTCCCAGTAGCAGCGTCCAGTCAGACTCTCCCTGTTCAGCACCTGATGCCAGGCGGTGAACCTGTCTGGGTGGCTGGGATGGTGCTGGTCTTCCTTCATGTAAGTCGCTTTAGTTTTCTCCTCAGACAGCAGAAGATGTGAGTGTGCCGTGTTTGGATCCAGAGTCATTATTTTAGAGTATTTTAGGAACCCCTTTCTGGTCTTCGGTTCCGATTGTGGCAGCAGAACGTCCACCTCATTGACCATCAGTGAGATGTTTGTCCATGAGTCTCTCAGGACATCCAGTAGTTTATCGCTCAGCTCTGACACAGCTACTGTTACATCTTCAAAGTATCTCAGAGGACGAATCTTGATGCTGGATGAGTTTGTAGAATCACTGAGTGCTGACAGTGAGGGGTAGTTGTGGAGAAACTGGTTGTGATCCTCTGTGTTTGAGAGCTGCTCCATCTCAGCATCTTTCCTCTTCAGATCAGTGATCTCCTGCTCCAGCTTCTCCTGAAGCTCTTTGGCTCGATTAACTTCAGTTTCCTGCTGGGATCTGATCTGCTGTTTCACATCAGAGCTTCTTTTCTGGAGGAGACGGATCAGCTCAGTGAAGATCTTCTCACTGTCCTCCACTGCTTTATCAGCAGAGACATTGATGGCCTCCACCTCCTGTTGAAGCAGCTTCATATCTTTCTCTTGGTCCTGGATTCTCTGCTGGATTTGTTGTCGACTCACCTGGAGCTCCTTCTGCTTCTCAGCTCTTTCTGCTGCGAGTGAGACCGTTTCGTGATCTTTGTGCTCATCCATCAAGCAGAGGTAACAGATCAGCTCCTCGTCCGTGCGGCAGAAGATCTTCATCACCTCGTCGTGGAGGGAGCAGATGCTCTCCTGAAGGTCCCTGCGTGGGTCAACCAGCTTGTGCTTTTCGAACGCCGAGGATTCGTAATGGAGCTGAACGTGCTTCTCACAGTACGAGGCCAAGCAGACCAGACAGGACTGGACGGCTTTCAGCTTAACTCCGGTGCAGACGTCACAGGCCACGTCTTCGGGTCCAGCTGAGCCGTGATCCGATCGGCTCGGCATCAGGCCGTCTCTCTGCAGCTTCTCCACCAGCTCGGACAGCGTGACGTTTTTCTTCAGGGCAGGCCTCCCTTGGAAGGTCTGCCCACACTGAGGGCAGCTGTGGATCCCCCCCTGCTCCTCCCCATCCCAGTGGCTTTTAATGCAGCTCATGCAGTGGCTGTGGCCACAGGGAATGGTCACCGGATCGCACAGGAGGTCCAAACAGATGGGACAGGCGATGGAATCCTGGTTCAGCTCATCTTCTCTTTGCTCCATGTTTGTGCCGTCGTCTTAAGAGATCAACTAGTTTTCACTTTGCGTTTCTTTTTTAGGGCTGCAGGCGTCTGTTGTTACGGAGATGGCCGTCTCTTGTACGTCACTGTGCCAAACTGAAAGAAAGACACACAGCAACATTTCATTAACTGCAGTAACAGTTTGGTAAACGTTCTGACTACTTAACCTAAAGCAGTGCTTGTTAATGGCATCACAGTAGAGGGTGACAATTGTTCGGGATTCCCACGGGTCACGAGATTCCTGCAGGATTCCCGCGGGACGGGAGTCAATTTCACTGTTGGTAACGTGATCGGGACGGGACAGGAAATGATCCACGGGATCGGACGGGAAACCGGAAATTATTATTATTTTTTTTTACATTTATCTTGTCAGATATCAGGGAATTAGCTTTAAAAAAAATGACGCTACAATGCGGTGCCAATGTGTGTGGTTATTAACTCCGCTGCAAAATTGAATTCAATTCCATTCCACTGCATGCACCAAAACTGAAACTGCTACGTTGTTGCTACACCACCTGGATAAACTGGTAAGCATATGATATCCGACTGAAGTTGCGTGTATCATAATAGTTTGGTAGTCAGACGAATCGAGTCCATTCATGACGTGGTAAGGTGGCCGAACAACGAGAATGCAGGATATGGTGAAAGATGGTGGATAAAGCTAAATAGATGATATTTGATTCTGTGCTAGGTTATGGTTTAAAAGGGGTCGGGGCAGCGAGCACCATAGGAGGTAAATTACTCATGTATGGGATTCGAGTCGGGACAGGAGTCTTTCTCTCTGGATTTTTTTGGGACAAGATTTTTTTGGGGGGGCTGTCACGTGATCGGGACGTGACGGGAGCGACAATTGATCACCCTCTTCTTCACAGTAGAGGGGAGCATGTTGCATTGTGTAAAAGGGACAAGTGGTGACAATAAATTCACTGCAAATACAAAGATGGCTATACAAACAGAGTTTAACCATGACCAAAAAGGTTATTCGCCCTACCAGTTACAATAAATCGGTGTCGATTCTCAGTCATCCAGGACATAGCAGTCTTAATAGTTTCAAGTGAAGAAAACTGGAATGTTCTTGTAATCTCGAAGACGTTTCACCTAGGGGTCGTTGGCCCCAAAGATCCTAAATGAACCTTGCTCTGCAAGATGGATTCTTGCGAGATTTGGATTTCCAAACTGAGGAGTGCTTTGGGGCGGGAGTTCGGTTGTGACGACGGTATCAACTGCCCAGCTAAGAGAAGCAAACATGGCCGCGCCGGTTGACGCTCGCGTAGAAGCCAGTGCCAGCCAGGGGCTACCTTGCACTTCCTCTAATCAGCTCAAAGTATTCTACCAGATGCTCCTCTCTCTTTCAGACGGTTTCTACTGCAAATATTCCAGATCGAAATGTGTCGGCTCGACACGGGGTAGGGCTACACATGGATCTGGCTGATGCCAGGTTAGTTTCAAACGACTGACCTTGAACAGAGGAGGTGGTTTAGCTTTCATTTTTCTAACACCTACATTCAGCCACAACTGGCCTCCACAGGCAGTTGTCGCTTCCATTTGCACAACAGCATGTGAAATAGTTAATCAGTGTTGCTTCCTAAGGGTAGAGTTTG
>JAPXFQ010002268.1:60000-144267 GCA_028564705.1 Apricaphanius iberus
GTTTATGGAGACACCGACCACTTGAATTATTGTATATTTTGAAAGACCATATATTGTCAACGGAACTAATTTACCATTTTCTAACATATACTGTGTGTAAATAAACCTACCTACTAAGTATTAAACTAATACATTTCATATTGAAAAGATTGAAAAAGTGTTTCTATTGTCATATAAAGGCTGTAATAAGGTCAGCTTTCTATCACTTGAAGAAATTTCTAGGATTAAAGGACTAAGGTCACAAAAAGACCTTAAAAAAACTCATCCATGCATTTAGGTGGCTCGATTACTACAACAGCGTCCTCACAGGTCTACCTAAAAAGTCCATCAGACAGGTGCAGCTGATCCAGAACGCTGCTGCACGTGTTCTCACTAGAACCAGGAAAGTAAAACACATCACCCCAGTTCTAAAGTCATTACACCGGCTCCCTGTAGCTCAGAGAATAGACTTTAAAATACTCCTATTAGTTTATAAATCATTTAATGTCTTAGCACCAAAGTATGTTGGAGAATTGGTGTCTTTTTAGCAACCCCCCCAAACTACTCAGGTCCTCGAACTCTAGTTTACTAAACATCCCTAGAATCAGAACCAAACATGGACAAGCGGCTTTCAGTTTCTATACTCCACACGTCTGGAACAAACTACCTGACGACTGCAAAGCTGCTAAAATACTGAGCTGCTAAAAACTCATTGATTTAAAGCTGCATTTGAGTAAACTGTTTGAAGTGATCTCTGTTTTTCTTTTAACACTTTATGCTTTATTTCAGTTTTAGTTTTTTCATGCTTTTACTTTGCCTTTTCTTTTAAACTTTTGTTTATGTTGTTGCTCTTTGTGCGTTATGTTTTTCATGTTTTATTCTTGATTACTGCTTTTACCAGTCATGTTTTGGTACCATATGTTTGGGTTTTTTTTTACCACTGAATCATGTAATGCATCTTGAATCCCCTTGTATTGAAACTGTGCTGTACAAATAAAATTTGCCTTCAATTTATTTTCTTTAAACATAATTTGCACATATTTTTACATTTTTGTCTAATGACATGATCTTATAAGTTAGTCAACTTAATTAGTGCTTTGGTCAAATACTTGTTTGCCCTTAAGTAGTTAAGTAAATTACTGCTATTTACGTTTAGAGTAAATATATTGTTATGCTTTTGCTTCTGAAGTGAGTTATGCTCCTCCGTCTGGATGTACGTGGGTGGAAAATACTTCACACAAGTTATATCCGTTCAGGAACTTTACTTGACCTTGTAACAACTTATAACTGAACTGTTTTTACTCAGGAAACCTTGCTACACGCCTCTTCCGTGTGCCTGTTACTCTCACTGTCCAATTGGGACGCTATGCTTGTTAACACGTAGTGAATAAGGAGGGTCGAACATAGTTAACGTGATCTGTCTTACAATATGAAGTTATGCTACTCGTATTCGAGTACAATACTGGGGGTCTTTTGGACTTTATAGCACCAACAAGACAATCTATTTATGTACATATGCATGTAGCTATACTTACGGTAACTAGCTAATGCTTCCATTAGAGTCTTTATTTTCCTGATTTCCAGAGCTCTGGATCAGCTGTGGCTGTCTGACGTTTTGGGCAGACAACTACAGCTGCCGTCAAGTAGATGGAATGTTTTAGTCATGTTGAGTCCGTTTTACCTTTATCCCCTAATCATCTTGAATTGCCTTGTTGAAAATGCGCTGTAGAATTTAGGTTGCCTTGCCTAGTGGGAGTCAGGCAGAATAGAGCTCAAGTCTGCCACTCTTGTAACGGTTATGGTGCATCCACACATGTTCCCTAAAGCTGTGACCTCAGTATGAACAAACTGACTGTTGCTTTTGACCTGAAGCCAGTTATCAGCACAAGGCCACCTGCAAGTTAAATATTCCACATGTTTTGTTCACTGTGTCCATATAGCTGTCTGGGGGTTTTCCAGCTAGAAATAAAAGTGAATGCAACTGCAGAAAGACATTGTCCCAAATGTAAAAATTTAGGCTTCCTATAAATAGCCAACACACTCAAGGTCAGGAGTCAATTTCAGAAATGTTTATTCCAGCCTTATCCCTACATGTCACAGAAAGTCAGCTTTAAGATCTCTGTGGGACTCCTGGGAAGACCTTCTGCTGCCCAGTTCCAGGGTTCTGAGGAGTCTCCGGATCGTCAGACTCATGCTCCTTCAGGTAGTGGATGGTCTGAAAGTAGTCTTTGCCCTTCTCATGGTCTTTGCTGAAGGTAGTGTAGGTGCCAGGAGGGTACAGACCATACAGAAGCCTGTAGTCAAACTCAGGGTAAGGGTAAGGCAGAGGGTAGGGAGAAGGGTATCCCCACAATCCACCTACACCAAGACCTGGCAGAGCTACTTGTGGAAGGCCTGGTCCAGGCCCCATACTGGTAGCTGGGTAACCAAACTCCTCTGTCTGCTGCTGGTAGTTCCCAAGCTCAGCTTCCTTCACAACATTGGAAGTTTCCCCAGACTGGAGGGATGGTGGTGCAGGAGGGAGTGCTGGATCCACAAAACTCAGCTCTTCAGGCTGGTTGTTGGCTGATGCTTCCTCAAAAGCTTGAGGGGGAATAACCCACTCCATCTCTGGACAAAGGAACACAAGTTTAGAGTCATCTAAGCAAACGTACAATAAGTCATTTCTTTCAAGCTTACCAGGTAGTGTGGCCTGACTTCCGGACTGAGGACTGGCTGCATACGCTGCTGGAAGAGGAACAAGGGAACCAGCCTGAACTGGTAGGTATGAGCCAGCAACAGAGCCTCCCTGAAGAGGGTCCAGGGAACCACCACTTGCAGCATATCCTGGACCAGGCATAGATGAGCTCAGCATTGCAGGCACTGGCTGGGCCTGAACATACTGGGAAGGACCTAGATATTGCTCTACCGCCTTCCCTGGCTTAGAAACGCCTCCAGGTGTTCTGTAAAACCCAGGTGAAGAGTAGCCAGTGGCTGATCCCTGCTGAGAGCCACCATGATCTCCCTCACCAGAGTCACCGGGTCTGCCTTGAGATTTTGAGCCTGGGTGAAGAGGAACAGGCTTAGAAAACAGATTCTACCACACTTTTTAAACAAACAGAACCTCACCTTTTACTGGACGTCCATGAACATCCACAAGCATTAAGACAAAGACGGAAACCCTGAAACACATTAAACAATCAGAAGCACTCTCCATTAATCACCCAGTTACCCCCACAGGCCTTTAACTCACCTCAGCAAGACCTGGATAGTCACCATGTTGAACAACTGCTGTGCTGATGGAGGGGAAGGTGATGGTTTATAAATGTTGCCAAAGAGCCAGTCCTGTCCAATCAGAGCTTAGCTGCTTAACAACACAGCTGATGGTGATTGATTCCCAACAAGGGAAACAAAATACAGGGCATAGTTAAAATAGAGGGAAATAATTCTGATTTTGTTCAACTCTAAATGGAAATATACTCCTCTATATTTCAAAATAAGCCTCAGTAAGACTTTTTATTCTTTGGTGATGAATGTTGATAAATAGTTTATGTATTTTTTAAATAGAGTTTGATCGAAATTAAACTTGTCATAATTTATGGATCACAGATTAAGAAGAGATCAGAATACATTTTATCTAGTATTTTAATTTCAATTCTTCATTCAATAGTGTAGGCACAAATTTGTATGCCTTAATATTGCCAATAGCTTCCTTCAAAACACTGGTCATTTCTCCACATTACAGGGATGGTGGTGCTGGAGGGAGTGGTGGAGCAACAATAGCGCTTATTGAGGCTGGCTGGTTGTTGAAGTTTCCTCAAAGGCTTTGGGAGGAATTTCTCACTGGGTGCTGATGGCTGAATGAAGCTGATAGTTCATTACTCAAAGCTTTCTAACAGTGCTCTAGGATGACATCTAGTGGCCTTTAGTATTAATTCCACATAGAATCAACCTGCTTGCCAATTGATCAACTGTTTTTAAACTTATTTTGGTATCATTTTTCTGTCGATTTCTTGACGTTTGTAAATATTCTGAAAAAAAGCTATGTACATGATTATGCACAAAAAACGTGTGTTTGCATATGGAATAATCTAGAGAAGTGTATTGTTAACTCTAAATGTCTAATTTAGAGGTGTTTTTATAAAAATTTTCCAAGTTCTCTGGTACGGATGAATGCCCTCTAAGTTGGTTTCTGTGATTTTTTTTTTCTTTTTATGTTTGACTTCTAAATAAAGTTTGATAAAGTTAGACCTTTCATCATCAAAATACTATAAATGTTAATTCTCACTGCACCATTTCCTTTCATTAATACGTTTAGGCTTTTTTTGTTTCTGCACTTAAAAAACCATGGGGCAGGATGAAAAAACAAAACTCATGAGCGACACGGCCGGCGCTGGAAGTAACTGCAGCAACCGTCACGGGAGCGAGCACAAACTCTTAGAAAAAAAAGAAAAAAGCAAACACAGCGACATACTGCCAAACCACTACGTAAATACCGGTATTATGAAAACAAGCACCATGTCGAGCGACAAAGAAGCCTAAAATTTCCGCGACTTCAGAGACAAACTAAAAGCTGCTTGAGAGGCTGAGTCGGCCGTCTTGACGTGCTCTTTTAGAAACATCAGCTGTGATTCCAAACTTGTGTTTTCCAAAATTTTATTAAAGTAATTCAGATTAACTCAGAATAATGTGCTCAAAATGATCAAAATAGAAAAAAATCACAGTGATCAATGGACGGTCAACAAAAATATGCGGCAACCCGCTCTCTTCCTTTCCCCATATTATGAGCAGGTGCTGAAGACGATGTTAAATCCCCACCCATGATCACCTGACCTGACACTGATCTCCATTTACAAAATAACAAACCCACGAAAAAAACATCATATCAATAAGTAAGAATGGTATAGTAAGTATAGTAAGTAAAATCTTCATTTGGTGCCAACAGTAAAGAATCCTGAGACCATTCGTGTGTGGGGTTGCTTCTCATCCACGGGGGGGGCTCAGTTAAAATTTGCCTCAAAACACAGCCATGAATAAACAATGGTACCAAAACACCCTCCAACAGCAGCTTCTTCCAACAATCCAACAACAGTTTCATGAAAAACAATGCAGTGTCTTCAGAATAGTTGTGGTAGCTGATATTATTATTTGTTATAATCTGGTTTAGTGGGAGCATGGAAATGCTAAATAGGAGGGGCCCCAGGATGGAGCCCTGGGGGACCCCGCATCTGATTTCTGTGTTTTGTGATGAGAATTGGCTAATTGACACAAAAAAAGTTCCTGTTCTTGAGGTAGGATTTGAACCAGTCGAGTGCCATACCAGAGAGTCCCACCCAGCTCACTAGACGTTCTAGTACTATATCATGGTCGTTGCTGTCAAACGCTGCACTGAGGTCTAATAGTATCAGTACTTTACCAAAGTCAGTATTTGTAAGGATGTAATTGAATACTTTGATAAGGGCTGTCTTGGTGCTGTGGTACCTACGAAAACCAGACTGGTAAATATCAAATCGATTGTTCTTTTTTAGGACGCTGTTGGAACACAGATTTTTCAAATATATTTCAGACAAATGGGAGATTAGAGATTGGTCTGTGGTTTTGCATTAATGGGCTGTCTATACATGGTTCTACTGCTCAACCGAGTACTGAGGCCTATTAGCTAACATGCTACATTAAAACTGCTTCATTGGGGTATAAATAGGGCTGACTTAACCTCCTTTGTGGTCTGTAGGGGCCCCCTACTGGTAACGAAAAAACTACCAGATAATTCCTGCATGGAAAATGGAACATTACAATCGCTATCTTAAGCTTTCAACAAAAGATACTAGATAAATGATCTGATTTTAGATGATAATCTTCCGTTTTTATTGTTAACAGAAACATGGCTAGATGCAGATGCCCCAGCTGTTCTTACAAAGGCCTCGACACTCCAATTTATATTTTACCCACTCAACTAGTAATAGTAAAAGGGAAGGTGAAACTTCTTTTATAAGTTCATCAACCCTTTCTGCCTAGCCTGTTTCATTCGATAATTTTGCCACATTTGAATATACTGCATCTGTTTTTAGCACTCCTCAGATTTTATGTGTCACAGCTTATAGGCACTTTTTATTTAAGAATATTCAGTTTTAGCTTGTGATTTTAATCTACATATGAATACCCTAGATCCTTCATCAACAATTGTTTAAATATTTTGAATTATATGGATTTCTGTCAACATGTCATGCAGCCGCCTCACAAAAGAGGACACACCCTGGACTTGGTCATCAAGTATGGCCTGTCCACCAGTTTGTCCTCTGTTCATGACTTGACTGTCTTTGATGATGATTATATGTTTTTATTCTGCCTAAAAAGTTTATATATTCATCTAGTTCTTATATTCTTGTGGTAGAAATCTGGGTGTCTGAGAGGCCTCGGATGAGACACATAGTGTCAGCTACATTCGTACATAGTTTATTTTACGTGCACAGAGAGCCTCCACAGAGGACTCTGAAGCTTCAGCACAGATGCATGGGTATATATAGTAGTCAGCCACATCCTATTGAATCAGCTTCTGACCGATCATTACATCATACAGTTATGGTACGATAACTAACACTCTGTTCTATGCATCAGAGGATAATCACAAGACCAATAACAGAACAACATGGAATAGGTAAACACAAGATCTGTCATGAGGCAACAACTGATGTCACTGGACAATAAGAATATAGATCTATATTCTTATTGTCTTATTATCTATAATAAGGAACAATTTGTATAATGCTGAGAAAGACAGTCACAGGATCTGTCATAAGTCAACACCAGATAATCAAAGGAGTTGTCATAGGTCAAGATGAGATGTTTACATACAATTGGTTCTTGTAATAAAGATTACCACAACACTCCCTCGTTTTGGTCAGAATATGACCACAAAAAAGAAACAATAAAATCAGAATAAAGGTGACCTATCGGTCAGGGTTTTAAGACAATAAAGCATTACATTTTGATCAGGAAAGAAAATAACTAAAAGGTTTAACAGTGTTCTTGAGTGTTCTTCAGAGGAGGTACATCATTTTCACAATTTCAGACAGCAAGTCATAAAGTGTTACATTCTGAGCAGGAAATAAAAAATAAAAAACAAGGAGGTTTAACAGTCAGTGCCAATTGAACGATCAATAAGGGCTCTAATACAAAGTATGCAACTGCAACCATATAGAATAAGAAAAGATGAAAACACACCTTTGTTGTTTGGAATAAATGAACAGCATTGATCATCAAAAATAGAACAAATACCATATTTTTTCAGCTAATAACATGTCCACTGTAATTCTGTTTTGGAAAGACATAAGAGATTAGGCCTGAAATTGTTCATGAACTGCTTCAAAACCATCATGAGTGTAGTTGGCTAAGTTTTAAACATTGTAATGGATGTAATTGATTCTATCAACCTTTTTATTAATGGTACACCACCAGCAAATTGATGATTCCCATCATCAATATAAGTTGGGTCAGATTCTTCAAAGAACTATTGATCTTTTAGCTCTGGGATGATTAGTTACCTGGTCTGTAGTATCATTAAGTTTACAGGAGTACATAAACCTGCAGTAAAAAGTATTAACAGAACTTACAAACATTTTGCCTTATTTGCAGGGGAAATTATTTAAGGCCACATCAGAATTGAAGTAAGGAGGAGCAATTATTTTATCTGTTACAGAAAAAGGATTTCCCCAAAAGGAGCAGTTGTCTGGTGTATTGGTTAACAGAGAACTAAGACAGGTATGATAAAGTTCAGAAGGAGTTGGCATAACTCTTAAAAGTGGACATGGACCTAAACAAATGACACAGTTCCCACCCACAGTTTGTTGTTCCATAAGCAGCCAGTTATTAGTGTCTTTTCTGAAAGTTCAGTAATCGTTTAGTAAGTTCATCAGTAGTTATGACGCTCTTGGATTGAGATTGTAGATCTGTCTAAGGGGCAAAAAGTAGTAATCCTTTGTTTCTGACAAAGTGTAATGTCACCAATTTTTAATCAATTCCACCGAAGATGCATTCAGTATGAGGTTTACACAGGTATTGTCCAGTAAATCCGTAATCAGGTCTGATGTCGGCTTTGATGAGGTTAACTTTGAAGATTATGGATGTTTTTGTAGGTGTCATTTGTAGAAGGGGTTGAAGGTGATCCTTCTCGGGGACATATCATAACATCAGTTCCTTGTTTGTCCTCACACAAGGACGTAGGAGATGGAGGGCTAGAAAGTCTTTTCTTTTTTAGCAAGGGGGGGGGCTTGATGGCATTGAAATTGGGGCTGGAGTTATGATGTCAGGGGTAGGAGTGGAGATCCGGGTATCATTCTGATGGACGTCAGGGATGGTTTCTCTCCATGGTGAGGTGTGTTGGTAACTTGGCATGTTACGTGTCGCAGTTCTCACTGATCCTGCTTGAGTGCATTTGGGCCGTCAGAGGGGGCTGGAACCATTTTTTCAGTGCGAGGCGTAGACCCAGGCGGCGCTTTCAGCAACCTTCACCTCTGTTTGGGTTGTCAGCAGGATCCTCTGCCTGGCAGGGAAGGGCTGCTCTTAAGCTGAGAATGAATGTCTGACAAAGATTTGGCAAAAAAAAAATTTTGAGCTGTAATTTTGAGGCCTTAGTGAACTTAATAGCTAATGTAGTGACCTATTCCCGCCTTTTGACACATCCATGTGTCAATTCTACATAATGAGGAAAAAGTTTAAAAGAATAAATAGGGCAGTATGTAGAAAGTGCGATGATTTTCAGATAGAGAAAAAAATTTAATGAAAATAGAGCAGGCCCGAAAAAAGGGCTGCAGGTCAGGAGAACATCATTTACATGTCATTTAAATCTCACTTACAGGTCTAACATAGTCAGCTAAGCTGTCAGTTGCACAATAAACAGGAATTTTCATCTTTAACATTCAATGAGTTGCAGTCTTTTAAGATTTCTCCTTAGTGTGCAAATAAAAAAGTGTGTGTGTACCAGTTTGTGTAGTGTGTGTGTGTGTGTGCGTGACCTCGTTTACAGGTGCTGGTAGGGTCAGCTGCATCCCCTTCCCACCGATACTCCACCTCACGTCCCATTCAATCTGGATGAGTCCACGGTGGAAATAGTCTCTGTCACGCCCTCCTCTACTTCTGCCTCCCCCCTGGAGCTGTAAAGTCGTTTTTTCGACAGGAGCAGACGCCCTGTCCAGTCCCAATCATTAGGAGCAGGAGCCGGAGCCAGAGCAAAGTGTGTCAGCACGCCACACCTTGTATTATATACAACATTTTTGAGTTATTGTGTAGCAAAGTAGTTAGTGCAGGTGCTCAGAAAACAGAGGCCCTTTTCTGAGTTTGATTCCATCCCCTGCTGTTTATTTTTGTGCCTTATAGAAACCTAAATGTATTAGGTTGACCCAACATGTTTACATTTAGGTCACTCACCAAAATGCATTATTGCTAAATCAACCCAAATCAGTTGGGTGGAAATGTTTTTTTGTTTTTGTTTTTTTCCTTTTAGTGTAGGAGAAAATAAAATTCTAGATATCCATAAATCAATTTGTCTTAGTATAAATGAACATTACGGATATCCAAAATGTAATGGGGAGCCTAAGTCACGCCCTTTTACATTCGGTCCATGGATCCCCAAATGCCAAAAAAATGAATGAGAGTCAATGGAGAGATTAAAGTTATTTTCTGATCTTACACAATATTTTTCAGGTCAAGAGTTCATATTAGCTTCCCACTGGGAGGTGAGCAACTCTAAAGATCAGAACATCATCGCTTAATGCAGAAACAGACAAGAAAGGGTTAAACACACCTTCTGGGAAATAATTAGTCCGCAAAAATATCTTCTTCATTCTCTGAAACAAACTCATTCTAGTTTGTCCACATATTTTTGGGGTGGGTGTAACCTACATCTATATATAACTGGATTTGTTTGGTTGAAACAAAGTTTTTACTGAGAGGTAAAATGGCTCAGAGAAGAGCTCAGGTAGACCTAGAATCAATTTCCTGTTCCATCTGTTTGGGTCTACTGACGGATCCAGTGACTATTCCCTGTGGACACAGCTACTGTATGAACTGTATAGAAACACACTGGGACGGAGAAGATCAGAGGAGAATCTACAGCTGCCCTCAGTGCAGAAAATACTTCATACCGAGGCCTGCTTTGGAGAAGAACATCATGTTAGCTGCGTTAGTGGAAGATCTAAAGAAGACTGAACTCCAAGCTGCTCCAGCTGATCACTGCTATGCTGGATCTAGAGATGTGGCCTGTGATGTCTGCACTGGGAGGAAGATGAAAGCTGTCAAGTCCTGTTTAACGTGTCCAGCTTCTTATTGTCAGAATCACCTCCAACCTCACTATGATGTCCCTGGATTGAAGAAACACAAATTGGTGAATCCCTCCAAAAATCTCCAACAAACCATCTGTTCTCATCATGACGAAGTGATGAAGATCTTCTGTCGTACTGATCAGCAGTGTATCTGTTATCTCTGCACTATGGAAGAACATAAAGGCCATGAAACAGTCCCAGCTGCAACAGAAAGAGCTGAGAAGCAGAAAAAGCTCCAGGTGAGTCGACAACAAATCCATCAGAGAATCCAGGACCAAGAGAAAGATATGAAGCTGCTTCAACAGGAGGTGGAGGCCATCAATGTCTCTGCTGATAAAGCAGTGGAGGACAGTGAGAAGATCTTCACTGAGCTGATCCGTCTCCTCCAGAAAAGAAGCTCTGATGTGAATCAGCAGATCAGATCCCAGCAGGAAACTGAAGTGAGTCGAGTCAAAAAGCTTCAGGAGAAGTTGGAGCAGGAGATCACTGATCTGAAGAGGAAAGACACTTGGCTGCAGCTGCTCTCAAACAGAGAGGATCACAACCAGTTTCTCCACTACTACCCCTTACTGTCAGCACTCAGTGAGTCTACAAACTCATCCAGCATCCAGATTCGTCCTCAGAGATACTTTGAGGACATAACAGCAGCTGTGTCAAAGTTCAGAGATATTCTACAGGACGTCCTGAGAGACTCAAGGACAAAAATCTCACTGATGGTCACTGAGGTGGACGTTCTACAACCAGAACAAGAATTAGAACCAAAGACCAGAGCTGAGTTCTTAAAATATTCAGAAGAAATCCCTCTGGATCCAAATACAGCACACAAGAAGCTGTTATTGTCTGATGGGAACAGGAAAGTGACAAGAATGAAACAAAAACAGTCTTATCCCTATCATCCAAACAGATTTACAGATTATAATCAGGTCCTGAGCAGAGAGAGTCTGACTGAATATTGTTACTGGGAGGTGGAGTGGAGAGCGAAAGGAGTTGGTGTAGCAGTTTCATACAAGGATACCAGCAGAGCACGGGAATTTGGATAACACATTTTGGCATGATGGTCAGTATGCTTCAGTTTATGTTCCAGTTTCCTCCAGACTAGGAGTGTACCTTAATCACAGAGCAGGTATTCTGTCTTTCTACAGCGTCTCTGAAATCATGATTCTCATCCACAGAGTCCAGACCACATTCACTCAGCCTCTATATGCTGGGATTAGGCTTTATGAGTTTTTGTCTAGTTCTGTTGGAGCCACTGCGGAGTTAATTAAACTTAAATAATCAGCAGTGCTTTCAGGTCCAGTTGGTTAAAATGTGTATTTTAGTTTCTGTTTCTTTATTTACCATTATTGTTGCTGGGTCTAGTTGAGGGAGCCTTGAGTGCACTTATCCAGGATAGGTTACACTTGGCTTGATGAATCCGTCTCTGCTCATCTTATTTTGGTCTTTGTACAACCATTTAAGCCCGGATGCTCCTGTTTCTGATTCAGTTAGCTCGTCTCAATCCCTTATCCTGAATGTCTTAATCCTACTTTTGTCCAATAAGCCCCAACTGTTATTATGGAGCAACTATATCATCTTGTTTGCTGTTACGTTGATGTTAGAGTTTGTTTCGGTGCTGCCCCTTCCTGTTTCTGTTTACCATGGAGGCTATTACTGCTCAGGAGTTTTTCGATTGACCTAAACTGATTTAATTGAGTTAAAAACAGAAGAAATCACTGAAAAAGAGTTTTCCACAGATTATATTGTGTAAAGTTTAAATTAGATGTTTGGACAAAAATTTTTTATTGCAACATCCTTAAAAGGTATTGTTATATCTAACAATCTGTGGCTCTAAATGTTTATTTGAAACTTTGTAGAAATCTTTATAATCAGTTCATTTTCCTAATTTCCTAATTGTAATTTTAGTTTTGCTTCCAACATTTAACAATTACTGTCACATTTTTTTATGTGTTTTCTTCTTTTTAATTTTTTTTTCTTAGGTTTAGAAGTCGTCAGATTTTAAAATAAATTTTCTGTATTTTTATGTCAACCTCTTTTGTTTTCTCATCGTCACTTTGAACACAATTGTTTTTTTCAGTCCTTCAATTCAATAACACCGTTTTAACTTCACTGTTGTGCACTTATTCATGTTTTTTTTTTTTTTTTTTTGGTCTGTTCATTATTTTATACTTCTTTGTTTTGTCACTGCTGTTTGATGGTTGGGTCTTCTTTGCTTTCTTAATATATGTAAAGTTGATTATGTTGCTGTTAGAAAATTGTTGTATATATAAAATTGATTGAACAACATCATAATTAGTTTCATGTATCATGATGCCAGTTTACTTTTCCTCCCTGCACAAAATCACCATGAAAACTGATCCCGGAATTATAACCTTGTTCTTTGTGTGCTTTGAGATATTTTTGCTGTTTAATTTACTATTAATGTTTATTTATTAAATTAAGGATCAAATATTTAATTCAAATAAATTATTTGACCCGATTTAAAGAACAAATCCCTGCTCTCACCATTTACAACCAAAGCAGAGCTTCAAAATATTCCTGCCACGATGAATCCAAGATCCTCCAGAACTTTCTTTTGTAGCGAAGTTTAGAAGTAGCTACAAATACTTTGATGTTTAAGCTTTAGAGCTGAGATACAAAGTTCACTCCTGGTTGAGACTAAACTTAATGTATTGTTTATGACCCACAGTGTTAGGAAAAACTGGATTTGTTCAGCTAACTGTGATGGGATTATCTAAATAATGACTTGTATTAGATGAGAACATTTTAACAGGATTAGGGTACTGTCTAGTAAAGAGATAGACAAACAATGCAGACAAACATGATAAACTAGAAAAAATAAACATAAACGTTTTAGCCTTGAATGACTGTTTCATGTATTGCTAGCAGACTGGCACGGATCTGTTCTTAAGAAGCAGGACAAGAACAATACAGGGGGAGTGCTGGTGAAGATAAAAATGCTTATTACTTTAAAATATACGTTCAGGGTTGAACGTGTTTTGCTCCTACCTTACCAATTTAACGCAGGACTTTTATATTTGGGACCTAGTGCAGATTCTGTGTTTCTGCACTAATAGAGAAGTGAAGTTGTACCAAGGGTTATTTTTAGCCGTGAGAAACAAATAAATGTACTCTAGTCATTTTTTTCCATACACAGGTATGTGGATGTGGTTTACACCATTTGTTTTTCATCAATAGGAGCACAATATAAATTGAGTTTTGAGGTATTGAGTCAGAGAATTCAATTTGTTCAAACAGACTTAAGAATCTTATTATGTGCGACTCTTGTTCTGTATTTTTCAAAGACTGAAAGACTAGCGTTTTCGCTGCAACTTCCAGTTGACATGCATAAGTGTATTATCATTTTGCTCCACATATACCTTCATAAATTTGTGCTCAACCTATGAAAAAAAAGGCCAATACCTTTTTAACACTGTCATCTTGTGACCAAATTGTGCAACTACCAGTTATGGGTTTGATCAACTGCCCTAAAGTCAGGTTGAATGTCTGAAGAGGATCTCTGAAAGACAGCTCAAAGGTGGTCATGACTGAGAGATGATATCGATTTGTTAAACTTCATTACTGAAAATGCTTTTGCCACATGCATGTCAATCCAATCAGAACCAACATCCTCTATATGGGCCTTCTCCAGAGTGAAAAAGGTTCCCTCTTTGAGAGAGGAATAAAACTCTACAAGGTATAATGGCATAAAATGCTCTGATTTGTAAATGAGCATGAAACTTTATGCTTTACAAAAAGACGTAATAGAATGTGAAGTAAGTGTAACCCTTATTACGACGTTATAACAGAGCACAGGTAAGTATTAGTCAATGATAAGAGATGGACCAGTAACAGAAGACTATAAGCTAGTGAGAGCCCTTGTTGTATATAATCAAAAGACACGGACAATGGTCTGAGTTTGTTGGCGTTGCCACTTGTTATTATTAAACAGTAACACAATGAAAATACAACAAGTTGTTTCACGACATTCAATGAAAATAACAAACTAAAATAATAAAGCCGGCAAAAATAAAACCCTTTTAGTGTCCCAAAGTCACCGTTGGGGCCCTTATTTCTTCGGATCCGTATAAAGAGTGTTAGTGTATCAATGTATGTTCGTTCTGTCCTACCACACAGTCCGTGAGGAAGGGAGAATGAGGGAATCCTTCACCACTCTCTGAGTTCAGAATCAGTTTCAATACGGCTCGCCACCCAGCTCCCGCTGGGAATCTACGGATCTCTGATCTGGAAACAATCTCTGGATCTTCACACGAAACCTGCAGACGCTCTCCACTGGACGGTGGGATGTGGCTGGGATGTCATCATTGAATGATGTCATAAAAAAACCTGACCGAGTGATCAGCTACGAGCACCGTTTCAGCATTTACCCTCGCCAGGTCGGCGGAAATCATCCGGTGTCACGGAGCTCACGTGGATGGCAACAGATTTATTTTCAGTTTGGATCAGATGGCACATGAGGTAGCAGAGGTAACCATGACCGCAGAACCGGAAAAGAAAACAAGACGTGACCCTATGGGGTTGATCACCTGAGCTAATAGGGGTTCATTGATTGGCTCGTTCTACGTAACCCTCTGCAGCAACTCCTTTTTTTCTCTTTTTTCTCTCTATTTCTCCTTTTTAAATACTTTTAACCCAGTTTTTAACGGTTGTTGGTGCATATAAATCAATTTCAATGAACAATCAACATATTTCAAAATAAAATGAACTATTTATGAATCTTCTATTTCAAAACAACATTACTTACTTTTAGAATTTTTTTAATGACTTTTTTCAATAAATTGTTTCTTTCCCAAATAAAAGGAATTATTTTAAGGGGATAGTTTCAACAACATAAGGTCACTTTATGGCCTGGGCTACACCCTCCCCTTCTGATCTTATGTACGTCTCTGTACATGATAGCAGTTAAATAGAGTTTATCTGAGTGGGCAGGTCAGGGGGATATAGGGGGTTCTCTTCTTCACTTAGGGCGTCGGCCAGTGCTGTGGTCAGTCCATGAAAGAACGATTTAACCACTGTGATCAGAGGATTCCCAAGTTCAGCATAGTCAATTCGCTTCGCTGGCTGTCGTGTCCTCTCTGATCTCCTAACAGAGGTATCCATTCCTGTCTCCCTCTCAGTCTCTTTACTTTCCGTTTCATCCAAGTCATCCTTTCTTTTCTCCTCAGATTCTCCACTTTCAGTCCCATCTATCTCCTCTTCACTCCCTGACACGTCAGGGAACACCGGAAGCTGTTCATCATGGACATCACATGGCTGGATGACATCATCAGGTAAGTTTCTCTTTTCTACAGGGCAAATATTTTCAGGTAAGTCACTTTCAGTTGGATCCGTTTCATGTATCTGTTCAGGTGAGTTGACTTGTTCAGGTAGGTTGACTTGACCAGGTAAGTTGACTTTTTCGGGTTGGTTGACTAGTTCAGGTAAGTTCTGCATGGATAGTTCATCTCTGTCCTCGGCAGGGGGCTCAGATGTCGGAGAATCAGAGAGAACTGGAGCAGATGACACATCCGGTACATTTGACTGTCTGATCGCACATGGAGGGTTCCTCAACATGTAAGTCTCAATGACATTGGGATCTGGCGTTTGGAAAGGGGAAAACATTAGAGTGGCCCCAATTTCTGAGTCAGAGCTTTCCTCCTCTTCCTCGCTTTCAGCGGTGGGAAACTGTCTTGTCCTAGGTCTTCTGGCCGGGGGCTGTTTGACAGGTTCATTCGTCACAGTTGCAGACAGAAAACCACAAGGGAGGAGCAGGTCGCGATGTAGGGTACGCACTGGCCCATCTTTGCCCTCCGGCTTGACTGTGTAAACAGGCATGTCACCAGCTTTCCTGAGAACAATGTAGACATCATCCTCCCACCTGTTTGCTAGTTTATGCTTTCCGCGCAACTTGACATTACGAACAAGGATCCTATCACCCACTTCCAAGGACGAGTCTACCACTTGTCTGTCAAACCGGGTCTTATTTCGTTCAGCATTCTTTTGTGCATTGGAGGTCGCAATCCTGTAACTCTGCTCCAAGCGACATTTTAAGTCTTTGACATACTGGGAATGAGAGACCTTACTGGTGTTGATGGGCAGCCCAAAGGCTAGGTCGATGGGAAGTCTGGGTTGTCTCCCAAACATCAATTCATAGGGGGAAAATCCGGTCGTATCATTTTTGGTACAATTATAGGCATGCACAAGAGGTTTCACGAAGTCTTTCCAATGCAGTTTGTCAGGTTGACTCAACGTCCCGAGCATTTGGAGGAGTGTACGATTGAACCTTTCAACTGGATTCCCCCTGGGATGGTATGGTGTAGTATGCACTTTTTTTATTCCAGCGAGTTCACAGAGCTCCCTTATTGTGTGCGACTCAAAGTCTGGGCCCTGATCGCTGAGCAGTCGCTCCGGGAAGCCATAATGCACTATGAAATTATCCCAAAGGCATTTTGCCACTGTACGGGCTCGCTGGTTTGGAGTTGGTATGGCTAGCGCATACTTTGTGAAGTGGTCTGTAATGACTAATATATCCTTTGTGTTGGACCAATCTGGCTCCAAGGATAAGAAGTCAATACACAAGAGTTCCAGAGGCCGACAAGTCTTTATGTTGACCAGCGGAGCAGCTCTCTCAGGAAGAGTTTTGCGGCGGACACATCGCTCGCAGGTCTTGATCAATTTTTCAACAGCCATATACATTTTTGGCCAGTAGAATCTGGCTCTGACTAGATCAACTGTCCGCTCGACTCCAAGATGGCCCATGCCGTTGTGGAGGCTCCTCAGGGCTGTTGCTCTTAACTCCTCAGGGAGGACTAATTGGAAGGTGATATCAGGTCCGTCTTGCCGCTGGCGATAGAGCACTCCATTCCGTAGCTCCAGCCTGTTGAGCTCACGCAGTAGCAGAGGGAGTTCGGGCAGCTCTGCCTTGAGGGTGGGAGGTGGGGTTTTACCAGTCTCCATTTGAACGATCACTTCATTGATTGCAGGGTCTAATCTCTGTTTTTCCCTTAGTTCCTTTTCAGAAATTGAGGGTACAAAAGGGAAACCCTCCACCTGTTCTTCCTGAAAACAGTCTGGAATGGCTGCGGGCTGATGAGAAAGGGACTCAACTAGGGTCAACCCAGGGCTGGAGCTTTCAGCCTTGGCACCTCCGACACTGGTGACCATGTGCCGATCACATATGGCCCGGATCACCTCTTGAGGGACTGTATGTGGTGCGTCAGCATCATTCAGATGGTGCAAAGCAAATTGCCGGATTCTCTCAATTTCTTTTTGTGATGCAGGGTCATCCTCTGGTGGGCCATGAGAACGGCGGGACAAGGCGTCAGCGTCCAAGTTTCGCTTGCCAGCTCTGTACTGAAGTCGGAAGGAGAAAGTCGACAGGCTAGACAGCCACCGGTAACCTGTTGCGTCAAGCTTGGCCGAGGTTAAAAGGTAGGTCAACGGGTTACTATCGGTAACCACTGTGAAGTCCGTGCCATAAAGATAGTCCGAAAATTTTTCTGTTACCGCCCACTTTAGGGCCAGAAATTCGAGTTTATGAGCAGGGTACTTCCGTTCGCTTTTTGAGAGCCCTCGGCTAGCAAACGCTATAACTCTCGGCTGGCCATCTTGAACCTGGTACAATGCAGCCCCCACGCCGAGGGTGCTGGCATCTGTATGTAGGACATACGGAAGCTGGGGGTCTGCGAAACCCAACACCGGAGCTGACGTCAACTTCTGGATTATCAGATTGAATGCTCCCTGACACTGGGGTGTCCATCTTTGATGAAAAGGCTCTTTTGGGTTGTAATATTCTCGGTCTGGAACTTTCTTAGGTTTTCTATTTCCCTTCCTAAGGGGTGGATAACCGGAGGTTAACTCGGTTAGGGGCTTGATGACATGGGAATACCCCTGAATGAACCGTCTGTAATACCCTGCGAAACCTAGAAAGGATTGAAGTTCCTTTAGATTGGTGGGGACAGGCCAGGTCGTGAGGGCCTTTACCTTCTCCGGGTCTGTTTCCACACCCTTTTCAGAAACCACATGACCGAGATATTTGACAGAGGTCTGAAAAAATTTACATTTCCCTGGCGCTAACTTCAGCCCGTATTCCTTCAGGCGCTGTAAAACACGCTTCAGACGCTGTTCGTGCTCCTCCAGGGAAGATGAAAAAATGATCAGGTCGTCAATGAACACTAAAACCTCTTTGAGGTTCATCTCTCCAACACATTTCTCCATCAATCGTTGGAATGTTGAGGGCGCGTTTGTAATACCCTGGGGCATTCTATTGAACTCCCAAAATCCTAGAGGGCAAACAAACGCTGTCTTCTGCTTATCTGATTCTTCCATTTCGATCTGATAGTACCCTGATTTGAGGTCCAGAACGGAGAACCACTTCGACCCAGCCAGAGCAGAGAAGGCGTCTTCGAGCTTCGGGAGAGCATAAGCATCTTTAATTGTCTGAAGGTTTAACTTCCTGAAGTCTATACAAAGACGAACAGAACCATCCTTCTTCCTGACAACGACAATAGGAGATGCGAACGGGGACTCAGACTCTCGAATAACCCCTGAATCAAGGAGCTCTTGTATATGTTTTCTCACTGCATCTACATCATGGGGGTGTATCGGACGTGGTCTGAACTTGAAAGGCGTTTCATTACTGAGTTTGATACGGTGTTTGACTTTGTCTGTATGTCCAAAATCCAGGTCGTGATGGGAGAAAACGTCTGACATGGAGTTTAAGATGTTTGTTACTCGCCCTCTCCACTCGGGGGGTAAAGGCGAATCTCCAAAATCAAAACTCAGTTTTGTCGTCTGAGGGTACTCCGTTTGCATGTCAGGAGGGTTTGATTCCTTTATTGTTTGTTCTTTGTGCAACACTCTCACAACAGCATTAACATCTGCCAATATTGCCTTGAACGGAATTTTAAGGTCATGTTCTGTTTCATTTTTCAAAACAACAGGTAAGTGGCAAGGTTGTTTCACTGGCAGGGTGACCAAGCTCGCTGTGACCAGGAGGCCGCTGGGTAAGGAAGAGGCTGATGGTTGTTCGATAATGACATACTTGTCAGAATGAGCACTCGATACATTTACCATACCTTTGAGGATGACTGTCTGTCCGGCTGGAACAACCTCAGATGTCTTTCCAACCATCTTCACCCAGCCAAGGCTACAACTGGTGGAGCTTTTATGACGCTGCTGGAGGATTTTGAGGACGGCCCTATAACCATAGGGAAATGGCTGAAAGGTGGAGAGATTTGGGTCACCTTGAAGGTCAGCATACAGAGCGTCAAGAGTATTGGTGCCAACAAGTACCTGTTCATGGACAGCAGATCGGAGGTGGGGGATAACCAACGCCAAAGTGTGGACTTCGATGTCAGTCCCTACGAAGTCTTTAGGAAATGTAATAGAGAGTTCAATGTATCCTAAGTAGGGGACTAATTGGCCGTTGGCACCCTCAACATCAAGTAGATCGCCTAATGGATGGATGATCAGATCTGACAGGTGCTGCTCATGAAAAGACTGGGGCACTGTGGTCACCTGCGAACCTGTATCTAAAAGACAACTAGTGTCTTTTCCTGCAATAATTACCTGGGCGGTGGTTTTAGTTCCCACTAGGCCACGAGGAAGTGTACTGGGTTTCCTCTTATTTTGAGCTCTCTTCCAGGCAGTTCTCTCAACTGTGGGACTGGATTGGCCAGGTGTCTCTCCCATATGTCCCTCTATGGGAGAAGATATTAGTTTAAATGTGCCTGATTACCAAGGGAATTAGAAGACTCCCATGCAGCCTGCCTTTCTCTGAGTTGTTTTTTCTTTGCTGCAACGAGGGAGGGGTTTGGCTCATTGTCACAAGCCGAGACTATATGACCATCCTCCCCACATTGGAAACAGTACCAAGGGCGTGGCTTGCTGCTCATTTTGACAGAGGGGCTCTGCTGACTTGTTCCTTTCTTTTCCATGAGGCAAGCATCGGCTTTAGCACTGGAGGCAAGTGATTTTGCTTTCTGTTTAGGTTGTTTCTTTTTTTTGGCTCTCACCCGTCATGCTGTTAAGTTGGGCGCTAATGTTTGCTATTTGTTTCCTGAGCATCTCGACTTCAGTGCAGTGATCAGAATCAGTTGTGGCATGTGCCGTTTGTAGATTAGACATGACACGCTGTTTGCTGGCACTATAAGCAGGCTTGGTGCCTCCCAGATGTTGCTTCATACGACTCATCTTCGCCGCCTGTTTATCCTCTTCTGTCCTTAATAGCAGCAACAGTTCTGCAAAGGACGGTGGATTCCTCTTCCTTTGTTCAAGCTGAAGGTCGACTATTAAGGAATTCTCCCAGCAACCGCGGCAGAATTGCTTTAAGAGTTGCTGGTCAAAGTCATGAGAGGACACACCACCACGTCTCATAGTCGTGCTCAGTGCCACATGCAACCTCTGCAGAAAAGCAGACGGCTTCTCCCCATCATTTTGAAGTGTACTCATGAATCTGGCATACAGTTCATCACCATCCTCAACTGCTCCATAAGCAGAGTCCAGTAGCTCAAAATATGCCGAAGGTTTAGCCTGTGGGCCAAGATGCTTAGTCATCTCAGAAGCAGGAGGGAGGAGACTGTCAAGGATGCGATGTGTGCAGTGTGAGTCGGAAACTGAGGGATCCTTCATGAGGACTTCAACACTGGTACGCCACGTGTCGTAATCCGCTTCGTTATTAGGACGCGGACATTTTCCTGAGAAGGCTCGAAGCCTACCTGGCATAGAATGGTGGGTTGAGCTCTCACTGCTGCGGACAACGTGTTCAACCACCACTCGTTGAATACTTGGGGGATTCACGTCGATGGTGGTCTGGGTCGTGTCACCAGTGACAACTGGAGGAGTCGGCGACAAGGTTAACTCGGTCAGGTTTTTTGTGAGGATCGAAGGGGTGTAAGGCTGACCCTCATTGTGAGAAGGTTTCCTAAGTGCAAGATCAGAAGGATCGACGAAAGAAGGGCGCGGAGAGGATGGGACATTTTCCTGGTCAGATGGTTCCGTCTGGGAGAGTAGGCTCTGCTTAGATGAAGGTTCTGGGTGAGGCTGAGGAGAAGAGGACGGTGTGCTAGCTGTAGACAAAGCAAGATGTGCCAGCTCTTCTTTCAGCATCTGCTCTAAAGAGATTCCACACCTTAGCAATGTCATTCAGTTGTACCATGTATGTTTTGGTAGCCTTGGATCGGGCATCTAGTGTGTAAACGCTTGCCAAGCTCTTCACTTCATACTCAGTGCTGGGGTGGGTAGGGCTTTGAAGCTTAAGGGGCAACAGGGGCTCTAAGGCTTCCATAGCAGTGCCATGTATGAATTCCACAATGATGTGTCCGTGGACATCTGATTTGGGATCATCAATGCGAATAAAACGTTTGACGGAACCATATCTCTGAAGGTAAGTGGACACTTCATCATCACTATCTGTCCCAGTTAACCCACTAACCACTACAGCACAGGGGATTTCAACTGATTCCTGTATTACTATTTCCATTTTGCCGTATCTAACATTTGAATTTGAAATTTTTATTTTTTTTTATTTTTTTAAACGTACCTATAATTTTAACAAATTGAACACACAAAATAATTTTGACGATTACACACTCAACAGGGCTCTCCTGGCTGGCTCGCCAAATCTGTAACCCTTATTACGACGTTATAACAGAGCACAGGTAAGTATTAGTCAATGATAAGAGATGGACCAGTAACAGAAGACTATAAGCTAGTGAGAGCCCTTGTTGTATATAATCAAAAGACACGGACAATGGTCTGAGTTTGTTGGCGTTGCCACTTGTTATTATTAAACAGTAACACAATGAAAATACAACAAGTTGTTTCACGACATTCAATGAAAATAACAAACTAAAATAATAAAGCCGGCAAAAATAAAACCCTTTTAGTGTCCCAAAGTCACCGTTGGGGCCCTTATTTCTTCGGGTTCCGTATAAAGAGTGTTAGTGTATCAATGTATGTTCGTTCTGTCCTACCACACAGTCCGTGAGGAAGGGAGAATGAGGGAATCCTTCACCACTCTCTGAGTTCAGAATCAGTTTCAATACGGCTCGCCACCCAGCTCCCGCTGGGAATCTACTACTACGGATCTCTGAATTCTGAACAAACTCTGGCTCTTCACACGAAAACAGCAGACGCTCTCCCTGAACGGTGGGAGATGTGGCAGGGAATGAACTGTATTCCTGATGGTCATAAAAAATAACATTACCGAGAGGTGATCCGCTCTACGAGCACCGTTTCAGCATTTACCCTCGCCAGGGTCGTCGGAAAATCATCCGGTGTCAACGGAGCTCACGTGGATGGCAACAGATTTATTTTCAGTTTGGATCAGATGGCACATGAGGTAGCAGAGGTAACCATGACCGCAGAACCGGAAAAGAAAACAAGACGTGACCCTATGGGGTTGATCACCTGAGCTAATAGGGGTTCATTGATTGGCTCGTTCTACGTAACCCTCTGCAGCAACTCCTTTTTTTCTCTTTTTTCTCTCTATTTCTCCTTTTTAAATACTTTTAACCTAGTTTTTAACGGTTGTTGGTGCATATAAATCAATTTCAATGACAATCAACATATTTCAAAATAAAATGAACTATTTATGAATCTTCTATTTCAAAACAACATTACTTACTTTTAGAATTTTTTTAATGACTTTTTTCAATAAATTGTTTCTTTCACAAATAAAAGGAATTATTTTAAGGGGATAGTTTCAACAACATAAGGTCACTTTATGGCCTGGGCTACATAAGCCTGTGAACATTCTCATTCATCCAGGTCATGGTTATCTCAAGGAAATTTCAATCGAACGCAACTGGACTTGGTAATTTGTCTTGGAAGACGTTTCACCTCTTATCCAAGAGGCTTCATCAGTTCATGCTCGCCGCTGACCAGGCTGGGACTGGTCCAACTAACTGGTGTGGAGACTCAGCTATTTAACCTCTTGGAGGGCTGATCAGTCTTGTAACAGCCCTCATAAACAACATAGCAGAGTCAGCTTTCTGCCTTTTCTTAAATATATTATTTCCACTTCATGCTCATTATTTTTCAACATTTTTTTTATTCTTATTTTTAACCATCTTAATGCAATTTTCTTAATAGAAAATAAAACAACCTGCTGGGTTGGGCAGGTTAGCAATGTGCTTGTGGTCCTCCCCCTGTTAATCAATGACCTGCAATCATTTCTAAAATGAGTGACTGACATCGTTGATAGTAGAAAAATGTAAGGTTCCCGAATTTGTTTTGTTTGTTTTTATACATGGAAAATTGTGTTTGTGGTCTTATTTCAGTACAGAAAAAAAGGTCCATCTGTGGGTCAAGGAGACTCCCCCCCATAACACAATCTGTTTAAACAGAGCTGACAAACGGGGTGCGATATGCAATATGTAATCAAAAAAGAAAGAAATATGAGTGACGGGCAAAGAACTGATAACACCTCAAGTACTGTTTTCCTCCTCGATATATGAATTTTAATATGAAAATTATGAAAATTAATTATGTTATATATATAAAAATCTCTTAGGGATTGTATTACTAAATGTCCTCTTTTCCTGCTGAACAAACAAGTTATGTCACAAAGATGTGTCAGATCATCAGCTGACAGTCATCAGAAAAAACATCACGTGATTTAATCCTGTAGTATTCCTGAATGCTGATCCATTGACATGCAGGATCGTGTTAGGGTTTGGAAGGGGTGCTTCATTCAGGTCTTAGGGTGCATGTTGTGTTTATCACCATCTGGCAGTCATTGGGTTCTCTATCTCTTTCTGTGGGCATCAGTGCGGCTGGATTCAGAGTGGTGCATTGTTTAACAGTTAAGATTGGCATATCCAATAGAACTGAAGTTTTTCTCATCCATCTTGCTGCCATTAGATGTGAGGTATTTTGTACCAATAAAATTATGGAGACAGAGTGTGGGACCAAAACAGTCAAAAGGAGAGTACATGCCAATATCTCTTGACACCACAATGTCTGATTCCTCTGCTGTAACAGCTCTCAAACATCCTAGGAGGCCATCAGCCACCGGGTCAAGCTTTGCAGAAATACAAGCCACAGTCCTGGAGGAGGACAGAGGTAATCCAGGCTTTTCATACCAACCGTCTGAACGAATGGCTTTGTAGGATGTGGGAACAGTGGGCTTTGCAATGACACCTTCATGTCCTGGAATGCCTGCAGTGCATCAGGACTCCACTGGATGGCATCAGAGGCCACAAATTACGTTTTCTTAGTTGTGGGTTTTTTAATCTTTTGGCTCGCCCTAACTCAAACATGGACTAGGAAGCGATAAATCTTTTTACAAACTGCAGGTTAAAGAGTAACTAAACCTCAAAACAACTTTTGCTTATAAACTGTATAAATGATTCTTTACAAATGCAATCTTGAAGTTTCAGGGCATTTTTTGACATTTCAAAACATCTCAGTGCTGCCACTCATGGTAATTGTGTGGTACATTTGAATTTTTTTGATTGGCTGAGAGCGGTAATTTTTTTTCATTGTCTACATCACAGACAGTGTCTCACAGAGACGCCCTCCCTCGACGAGTTGAAATTGTTTATCTTTTGTGGTACATGCACGCAGAAGCAATGTTGAGAGAAACAGAGGAAGCTGAAAACCGTATATCTCACTTTGGAAGACCACAACCGCAAAATGGTTTAAAGCCATAAGTTATAACCCGTTTTAAACACACTGAATAAGGAAACAAAAAGCTGCCGCCATGATTCCCTCTGAAGCCTCTATACGTGCTGCAGGCAGCGCTGACTCAGTGCCCTGAGCCAACAGCTTGAACTGATATGCAGTTTGGCCACTGCTCTCCATAAAGCCTCCCTTTACCCCTGTTTGACAGTGAACAAGGACCTCATTTCTCCCTTTACCGGATGTAAATAGGCTTTATGGTGTACATTAGTTTGTTCTTCCAGACCACACCCGTGCCGCCCCCCCCCCCCATCATACTTGGCAGTGCCTCCTGGCCCTGCCCACTTAACATGAATCATGGGATTCAGTTACCCTTTAAATTTACTGGCTTTGTGCCCAAATGCATGCAGATAGTTCAGAAGAGCATCAGTAGGTTCCTCTGAGGGGGAAGAAAAGTAATCCACACATTGAAACACTGGATGCTGGAGTTAAAGGACAAGTTTTACCTGGACCATTTGTAGCATGCAATCAGTTCATACACTAACCTAGAAAAGTTTGGTGCAATCTTTCAGGAGATATTTAGATCAATTTGCAATCAGCATATAGCTACATGGTGCACCAAAGTGCCTTCTCCAAATGAGGATTTACCTGCCACGAAACTGTTTCATGAATTGCTAGCACCATTCCCTTAAGAGTTTTGAACTCAAGCGACTGGTGCTAGCGATTAGAGGCTGCTTTCTAGGGTCGAGCCAACCATTTTGTCACCTTGACATGTACAACAATGGACATGCAGTCGTTTAGATTACAGAATTGTATTAAATGGGTGCAAGTACAGGGTTCTAGTAGTCTCAGACAACTACAATATACAAGGTAAGGAGTGAAAGTTTCAGCCATTTATTGAGATTTCCCTACAGGTCTAGGAAGTCTTGTTCAAGTTTAGCTCATCTTCAGGTCACAGCAAGTCAACTTTAAGTTCTCTGTAGGACTCCTGGGAAGACCTTCTGCTGCCCAGTTCCAGGGTTCTGAGGAGTCTCCGGATCGTCAGACTCATGCTCCTTCAGGTAGTGGATGGTCTGGAAGTAGTCTTTGCCCTTCTCATGGTCTTTGCTGAAGGTAGTGTAGGTGCCAGGAGGGTAGAGCCCATACAGAAGCCTGTAGTCAAACTCAGGGTAAGGGTAGGAAAAAGGGTAAGGCAGAGTGTAGGGAGAAGGGTACCCCCACAATCCACCCACACCAAGACCTGGCAGAGCTACTGGTGGAAGGCCTGGTCCAGGCCCCATACTGGTAGCTGGGTAACCAAACTCCTCTGTCTGCTGCTGGTAGTTCCCAAGCTCAGCTTCCTTCACAACATTGGAAGTTTCTCCAGACTGGAGGGATGGTGGTGCAGGAGGGAGTGCTGGATCCACAAAACTCAGCTCTTCAGGCTGGTTGTTGGCTGATGCTTCCTCAAAAGTTTGAGGGGGAATAACCCACTCCATTTCTGGACAAAGGAACACAAGTTTAGAGTCATCTAAGCAAACGTACAATAAGTCATTTCTTTCAATCTTACCAGGTAGTGTGGCCTGACTTCCGGACTGAGGACTGGCTGCATACGCTGCTGGAAGAGGAACAAGGGAACCAGCCTGAACTGGTAGGTATGAGCCAGCAACAGAGCCTCCCTGAAGAGGGTCCAGGGACCCACCACTTGCAGCATATCCTGGACCAGGCATAGATGAGCTCAGCATTACAGGCACTGGCTGGGCCTGAACATACTGGGAAGGACCTAGATATTGCTCTACCGCCTTCCCTGGCTTAGAAACGCCTCCAGGTGTTCTGTAAAATCCAGGTGAAGAGTAGCCAGTGGCTGATCCCTGCTGAGAGCCAATATGATCTCCTTGAGAGTCACTGGGTCTGCCTTGAGATTTTGAGCCTGGGTGAAGAGGAACAAGCCTAGAAAATAGATTCTACCACACATTAAAAAAAGAAAAAAAAAAGAAAAAAAAAACAAGACTCACCTTTTACTGGAAGTCCATGAACATCCACAAGCATCAAGGAAAAGAGGGAAACCCTGAAACACAGTAAATATTCAGAAGCAATCTCTATTATTCACCCAGTTACCCCCACAGGCCTTTAACTCACCTTAGCAAGACCTGGACAGTCACCATGTTGAACAACTGCTGTGCTGAAGGAGGGGAGGTGATGGTTTATAAATGTTGCCAAAGAGCCAGTCCTGTCCAATCAGAGTTTAGCTGCTTAACAACACACAGCTGATGTTGATTGATTCCCAACAAGGGAAACAAAATACAGGGCATAGTTAAAAAAAGGGAAAACATTATAATGAAAATATGCTCCACCACATTTCAATGTAAGCCTGAGTAAAACTTTGAATGATTTTGTTTCCGATGACTTTTCTTCATAATATTGGAAATTTCTCCAGACTAAAGGGATTGTGATGGAGGGAGTGGTGGACCAACAATACTGCTTTCTTTAGGCTGGTTGCATTGGGCAGTGATGGCTGAATTAAGCTTTCTGAAGCTTGAATAAAAAAAGGTTGATCGCTCAAGCTTTCTAAAAGTGTTCTTGGATCACATCTAGTGGCCTTAACTATGAACACCAACTTGAGTCAACCTACTTGCCAATTAATCAACTCTCTTTAAACTTCTGCTTGATTGTTTTCACTTTTCAGTCGATTTCTTGATGTCTGTAAAAACTCTGAACAACAAAAATGAAAAAGATGTTCATGATAGCATGCAACAATTGTGTGCATTTTTAATACTCTAGAATCTAGATTTTAAGTGTAATCGTAATTTTAATGCATAATTTATTTGTCTCATGTATGTTAGACCTGGGGTAGAAGTGCTGAAGAACTTGTACAATTAAACAGCACGCACATATGAGGTCAATCTTTATTTTTATTAAAGAAGAGAATTTATTTCCCATGTTGCTAGGCCTGATTCAGTTCCTTTTTTTTTTAAGTTTCTTTTCTGCCAAGTGCCTTTGAACCTCGACTGTGTCATTCCTCACCTGCCTCTTCACCATACGGCCATCCAGCAGATCCCACAGACCATCGCCTATAAATAATGAACACATTTAAATGCGTCACAGTTTTGCTACACAAACGTTTATGTTTCAAGAAATTAAATGTAATTTAGGTACACCAATAACCATTTGATTATATTAATTTTGTGACAATGTATTTTAGTGTGTTTTATTTAAAATTCATTGTTTATAAACCAGTTCTTTTTAAAATCAGACTTTGCAATATGCAAGACTATGCGATTAATTGTATCTGACAGAACTGACTGGAACAGTAGAAAAGGGTGGCTCTTGTCTGTTTTGGCTCAAATGATTGCACATCTTGCAGTCAGCTCAGATGTGGTACTGCAGCTTGAACACTGGTTTAGCTGCAAAGACCATTGTGCTTTAAACCTTGGGTTCTGTAGTGCCGTAATGGTCATCACACTCATGGTCTCAAGTGGAGACCAACACTCTGTAAGCATCCTCAGACAGTTGCTGCACAGCTGGAGGGCTTTCCCCTCCTGAACCTGTTTTTTTGAGTAATGCAGCTTGCAGATAAGTTGAATAATATGACACTCTCTGATCCTCTGACAGTTCAGTAGTGGCCTTATAAAAGGGAGACACTCCCGGACACTCTTTAACTCAGTGGTCTTCCTCAGCAGTGAAGTTGCAAGATCTGCTGTCATCAACACCATTGCAACACCAACTGCATCTTTCTCATCAAACATGCACTGCTGCATGGTACATAGGTGCTGTTGCTGCTGCATCATTAACAAGGCATCTGGCCTTATTAACAATGCCAACTCTTCAATCAGAGCTCTGTTCACCTATTTTCTGCAGTGTGGGACTGAGGGAAATGGCCCGCATTCCCAGCAACACCATCAAAGTGTTTGGATTCAGTGGCTGTGTGCTGGGTTTGGGGTGTGTTTACCTTTTCTCTGCAGGGTGAGACTGAAGGCTGGCTCCAATCAGCCTCATTACCTGAGCAGGATGAAAGGAGAGCTGTTCCTGAAGGCTGGTGCTGGGATTCTATCACATATTGGCATTATTGGAAATGAAATAGCAGATAAAACCGCAAAGGAAGCTACTAAACATGAATGTGTTGATATCAGATTTAATATCAGTACACCAGAAATTAAGAGTATTATTATTAAACAGAAATTGAGGCAAATATGGCAAAGAAGGAATAGGAAGAAGAGAGTAAGATGTTATTTTAAAATACAAAGGAAAGTTGGTTATATGAGAGATGGTGGGTTAAACTGGAGGAAAGATTTAATAATATCACATTTTAGATTTGGTCACACTGGTTTAAACATTTCTTTGTTTAAAATAGGAATGCATGCAACTGTTAACTGTATTTATTGTAATCAAGAAGAAACAATCAAGCATATTATGATTTCCTGCAAGAAATATAGAAAGCAAAAATATAGTTTAATACAAAATCTTGAAAAAAATCCAAATAAGATACAAGTTGTCAGGGGAAATATTTGTTACCCACCTATTTTGAAGTTTCTTAGATGCCCACTTGAAGTAGAGTAGAACAATCTTGATCGTATGATAATGGAAAGACTGTCCTTTGAATTGGAGAGGCTAGGAGCTTTAGCCAATTATCAGAGTGGTTTCAGGAAAGCTCAAAACACAACTAATGCTATTATTAGACTTGAAAATGTTGTTAGAAAAGCGCAGGCCAGTAAAGAGTCTGTTTTGGCAGTTTTTTTAACATGGGAAATGATGGTGCGTTATGGTAAAAAGGAAGAAATATTGAGCACCTGGTGGGGAAACTTGACGATGCTTTAAACGTTGTGGTTGACTAGGGATTCCGGTTTTTGGTGGAAAAAACAAAACGGATGTTCTTAAAATTTTTTAGATGTGGTGTTTGATTCGAGACTGACATGGAGGGAGCATACTGACCGGATTGGAACAAAAAAAAAGTTCTTAATGTTATGAAGTGTGTAGCTGGGAGGGATTAGGTAGTGTTTGCTTTGAAAATATTTTATCAGGTGTTAATTTGATCCTTTTTTGATTATGAGTGTGGCATATGGTTCTGCAGCTTCTTCTGTGTTGAGATGTTTGGATGTTGTGCTGTGGCGCTTTTAAAACGTCTCCAGTCAATGCCCTACGCGTCGAGATGGGAGAAATGCCTCTAGAGATTAGGAGGAAGCAAATATCTGTGAATTATTGGGTTAATCTTGGTACTTTTGGAATGCTGGGAGTATGGTAAAAAGTCAGAAGGATCATCTTGGAAAGGTGGGGAATCAATGGGCTAAGGAGTTTCATGTGTATAGCCAAAAAATATGTCCTGCAATAATGTTCCCTGTTGCTCCTTGGTTATTGGGGACCCCTTCAGTTGACTGGCACCTGCTAGACCTGAAGAGAAAATTAAATAGGAAGAGTGGATCTTGTTTCATCATTTCATTTTCGCTGTTTGAAGAAACACTCCGAGTATATTCATGTGTTCACAGATGCTGCTTAAAATCCTACAAGTCACGCTGCTTCTATTGACGGAAGTGAGCGGGAGAGAAGTCTTTAGGAGTTAGTGTGCGGACGTAGTGCTCCTCGTATTATTACGACTCACAATATAGTACCCCTTTTTATCCGCTAAGAAAATCGACATGTTACATTTCTGTGTTAATATACTTTGTAGTGGAACACTTCTCATAACTGTATTTAAATAGGGAAAACATGGAAGAGTTTGGTAGCTTCTGACGGGAGCTGATTTGGAGCTATACAGTATGTGGAAGAGGCTGCGTTTGTGCTCCGTTTGCATGACAGAGCGCACGGACTAAGTCCAGAAAGGTAAATATCAACTAGTCTACAGTAAGGTAAGAACATATGTCAGTATGTAAAAACGGTGGCCTATTCCTTTAAGCTCCCATAAATGAAGCAGGCCTCGATACATGCTTTGTGGAAACGCCCCCTCCACTGCTCGACAAACGCCTTAAAACCTTGGCAAACATCGTAACATCACTACTCTTAAATGTCTGACGACATTATTCTTTGGTACAGACAGTCTATTTCTGGAATTTATGTAATGTTGGATAATTTGAGTGTACCATGAAACCTGCAGCAAGCAGGACTTTCATCTGCAGAACCAGAAACCAGCAACTTCCCTCACCCAAAAAGTGTGCAGCAACAGTTTCAGAATTTAGAAGAAGAAAAAGAAAGCCCAGAGTGCGAGCAATTTGTCTGGTTTAAATAAACAGGAATAGTTGTGATCAATAACTTTAATAAACTAACTAATATCAATACAACTATTAATGAGATTCAACGTCTTAATTGATTGATTAGATTTAAATCAAATTTAGCCTCTTTCAGGAAGGATATGAGCTCAAATGTTGTGACAGTAACTGCAGAAACAAACTGAAAGAAATAGAGGAGCTTCTGTTTAAAATACAACAGGGTTTATCAACAAAATAGATTAACCTTACAGCCAAAACATTTAATCAATAATCCCATCTATTCTATGCATGCACTAACTAGTAACTGACTTAGAAAGTGGAAAAATGGAACCAATTTTGAACAAATATTGCGAGAATTATAGAGACCGCTATCACTGCTGTGTGTGTGTGTGTGTGTGTGTATGTGCATGTGTGTGTGTGTGTGTGTGTGTGTGTGTGCGTGGGTGGGTGTATGTGAGTGAGTGAAGGGAGGGGAGGGGATGATGAATCCCAATGCTTATCATTCCACAGGGGGTTTGAAGTGGAACAAAGAGATAATAGTATTAGATCTTAGCAGGAAATGATACCACACACCCTGGCGTGGGCAAAATGTAACAGAACGAAAAATGACAAACAGAGGAGTTGTAACACTTCTTTTAGCGACATCCAGTGAACACAGAACAAACATGCACAGATCAAAACACAACCACTCTAGATTAACGAGTTCAGAATCGTACCTGCCTAGAGAGAGAGCTTTTTATGTTGGCATAGCTCAGATGCCAGCAGACTTCCTGAATGAGCAAATGGGAAACCGGGTTTGCTTGGTGAATAATACTATGGAGTTTTCAGGGAAGGTCGTATCCTGTCCAGCAGGTCAGAACCAAAAGAGAGGAATTTTGCCAGCGTTCAGCCTGAGGTCTCCTTTCAGCTCAATGAATGAGCAGGGACTGAAGTGCTTCCCATTGTTCACAGCCGTTTCATGAGCTCAGTTTGTCATCACTTGCCACAGACCAATGAGAGGGTGGTGAAAATGGATGCTGGGAGATGCAGAAGTTTTATGGACAATTACCCACGTAAGCCTCTGCTAAATGTGAGGCTTGCATGCAACCATTGTTTTTAATTTTTTTCATTGTGCAACAAAGACAGTCATATTTACAACATTCTGTGGATAACAAATGAAGGTGCAGCCAATGAATGCTTATACTGTAGTCTCAAACAGTTCTTTGAACAGCAATAAAATATACAGTGAGAACCACTTCCTTTTTTTAATCACACAAACTTCTGTTGTGACAATTTTTTTCACTTCCTTCCATTCTAAGATCAGGGATCGGTAGAATTGCTGAGCTGTGAAGCGTTCGGACTGTTCAGACTGTTGACACTTTGCAGCAAGGAATCTAAATGGATTCATCTAAATATTCTAAATATCAGGAAGTAACAACCTGGAGTTTTCTTCTTGCGGAACACATCTACAGGAGGATTAGAAAACCTGAGACTGTCAGTGTTTTCAGAAGAAAAATGGCTCAGAGAGGAAATCAGATTAATTCAGGAAAATACTCCTGTTTTCTATGCATGAATCTATTAAAGGATCCGCTGACTATTCCCTGTGGACACATCTACTGTATGAGCTGCATTAATGACCACTGGGATGAAGAAGATCAGAGAAGAATTTACAGCTGCCCTCAGTGCAGGAAAAAGTTCTTAAAGAGGCCTAATTTGGAGGTAACCATCATGTTAGCAGAGATGGTGGAGGATCTGAAGAAGACTGAACTCCATGCTGCTCCAGCTGATCACGGCTATGCTGGACCTGAAAATGTGGCCTGTGATGTCTGCACTGGGAGGAAGATGAAAGCTGTCAAGTCCTGTCTGGTCTGTTTGGCTTCTTATTGTGGGAATCACCTCCAACCTCACCGTGATGCTCCACCATTGAAGAAACACAAGCTGGTGAACCCGTACAAGAAGCTCCAGGAGAACATCTGCTCTCATCATGACGAGGTGATGAAGATCTTCTGTCGTACTGATCAGCAGTTTATCTGTTATCTCTGCTTAATGGAAGAACATAAAGGCCATGAAACAGTCCCAGCTGCAGCAGAAAGAGCTGAGAAGAAGAAGGACCTCCAGGTGAGTCGACAACAAATCCAGCAGAGAATCCAGGACCAAGAGAAAGATGTGAAGCTGCTTCAACAGGAGGTGGAGGCCATCAATGTCTCTGCTGATAAAGCCGTGGAAGACAGTGAGAAGATCTTCACTGAGCTGATCCGTCTCCTCCAGGAAAGAAGCTCTGATGTGAAGCAGAAGATCAGATCCCAGCAGGAAACTGAAGTGAGTCGAGTCAAAGAGCTTCAGGAGAAGCTGGAGCAGGAGATCACTGATCTGAAGAGGAAAGATGCTGAGCTGGAGCAGCTCTCAAACACTGAGGATCACAACCAGTTTCTCCATAACTACCCCTCACTGTCAGCACTCAGTGATTCTACACACTCATCGAGCATCAATAAATTGCCTCCTTTAGATGTTTCTGAGCTCCAAGAAAAACTACAAGACATCCTGAGAGACTTGTGGACAAACATCTCACTGGCAATCAATAAGGTGGACTTTTACTGCCAGAACCAAAGACCAGAGCTGGATTCTTAAAATATTCACAAGAAATCACTCTGGATCCAAACTCTGTACATAGGAATCTTTTACTATCTGAAAAGAACAGAAAAGTAACAACAATGAAACAACCACAGTCTTATTCTGATCATCCAAACAGATTCTCTTTTTGGTCTCAGGTCCTGAGCAGAGAGAGTCTGACTGGACGTTGTTACTGGGAGGTGGAGTGTAGAGGGAAAGGATGTGGTGTAGCAGTTTCATACAAGAAAATCAAGAGAGAAGGATGCTCACATCAAAGTTTATTTGGGTTCAATGACAAATCATGGTGTTTAAGGGGTGACACAAAAGCTTCATTTTGGCACAACAACAATGTAACTCCACTATCAGGTCCAGTTTCCTCCAGAATAGGAGTATACCTTAATCACAAAAAAGGTATTCTGTCTTTCTACAGCGTCTCTGAAACCACGACTCTCCTCCACAGAGTCCAAACCAAATTCACTCAGCCTCTATATGCTGGGATTGGATTTTATGTTGTTGACTCCTCTGCTGACTCCTCTGCTGACTCCTCAGCTGAGTTAATTAAACCTAAATAGTCAGCAGTGATCTGAGTTGCAGTTGCTTTAAACTTCAAATCAAATATGATGAAAATCTTATCCTTTAAAAGGTAGATTTTGTTCAAATCTGACCTTGAAATCTGACCATCAAACTATCTAAATTTTACCAGTGAGTCTGATGTATGTTGCAGTGATGGATCTGATATAACATTTTGGCATACCAAGATTGACACGGCTTTAAACAGACATAAAGAAGCAATTTTGCAATTTTAAACAATCTATCAATATCATGGATCGAACATATAATGTTCATTTTAAAGACACATTTTGATGCAAAGAAAACGCTGATTTACAACCCGCGGCAAAAGTTACTTTAGTCTGGACTACATCTCAAGATAAAGAAGGAGACAAATTGCCATAGCCTCCTGTACGAAGGAAGGAGCATTAAACATGGAGAAAACCTCTATATGTTTGGCCATTTGGAAAGTGGCAGTTGTGCTGGGGGAGAAACAGTCGGCGGAGTGAGAGCCAATATGATGAAGGTCTCGGTGAGTGTTTTACGTGCTAGCTAGTGCTAGCTCGCATTAGGCCCCGACATCACATATGCCACTTCTTATTTGTATAAATTTTAATTGCACATTTTTTACAATCAAATAAATCGCAAAGTACTGGACAAACACAGGCGAAACATACATTGTTAGTTATAATTTAAATTGAAGTACAACATAAGTGTGATTCAGAACATAAGACAAAGCAGACCAGAAAATAACTTTTATCGCTCCATTGACTTCCATTCATTTTTTTTTTTCAGCCAGGGGACCCACGGGCCTTCAGGAAGGGGAGGAGACTTAGGCTCCCCATTCCCATACAACAGCACTGGACTTTTAAAAATACATTATAATGGGGCGCTTAACCGCCCAAAACGTCATGAGTTTTCTTTCTAATTGTGTGATGTACTTTTTCTTTTGTTCTGACTTTCATTTTGGTCTGCACTACCTTTCATTTCTGTGTCTCCTTTCATTACGTACTTCAAGATAATTGCATTTAAAATCAAGGTGTGGGTTTTAAAGTATCATTTCTGACTCATATCAGCAGATTTTTGATGTTGCATTCACTGACTTGTCGAAAAACATGACAAAAAAAGGGGGGGGGGGAATAATAAAGCTGAAGTTTTATATATTGACTGACATATAGTAATTTTTCCACTTGTATTTAAGAGTTTGAGGAGGAGTAACAGTTGTTTTACATTCATGTAAGACTTAAAAAATCTACAATTTAACAACTTTTATAGCATGTTTTTTTTATCAGGTTTACAGTAAAAAGTGCATCAATGTTTTGTTCCAAATCCACATACTTTTCGGGCAGCATTGAAAAACGCGCCTCCAGCTCTTAAACACTGCCGTCTGGTGACCAAAATCTTCACTACCAGTTTGGGCTTGAAGAACTCCACTAAAGAAGGAGTGAATATCTGACAATGTTTTTTTTTCCAGATGTAGGTCAATCATATCAGAATCCACATCCTCTGTACAGGCCTCCTCAAGAGTGGAAAGGTTTCTTCTTTGAAAGAGGACTAAAACTCTAACAGGGATTCTGTCTTAAATTGCTCTGTTTTATAAATGAGAATGAACCTTTATGTTTTACAATAAAATGTAATACCTAGTAAAGTCTTTCTTATTTACCACCTAAACATCCTTTGCACATGCACTGCTTAGGAAGCAGATTAAACTTTCTGACAATCAGGGCAGGGATTCGCCGCCTGTAATAAGGCGTTATCTGCCCCAAAACGCCTTCATTTAGCAATGTTTTGTTATGAAACCTTAGAAGGACTCCCCGCAGAGTTCAAAGGTCTCAGAAGTGTTTCTTTGCTCTCTTCCGGGGTGACTTAGACTTAAAAATACAACTACACTATCATGCCATTACAGTGACATCACTAACCTGGGTGAGTAAATGAACATAATATTTGAGTTGATAAAAACTGACATTCTCTTTAATGTTTACATTATTAACTATCTGTAGATATGTATTCATGTGTGGCGCATGGTGCTTATGTGTTACATAAGTCTGCAATACAGGCAAAACCACCTGAATAACTTAATTTCCTGTGAAAACAGATGATGCTAATACCATAAGCAGAAACCGGTGGACTCTTTTAGCCACTCCCCAACCATCAGCTGGCACAATGGTGTAGACCGAGCCTCCCTGTGGTGGTGCCACCTCTACACTACTGCAGAAAGAAGTCTTAGGCCGATTTGGTTCCTCTACTGGGACTTGATTATGACCACTGGCTCTCCCAGATAATCTGTAACTCGAACATTTGATTTATATGCTCCCTTACAGCCTCATAATCAGATGGCGGGATGCGCCGGTAACAGTGCAGAGCAGGGACCTGATCCGGTAGTGGAATCTCATGTGTAATAAGACTAGTCTAACCCAAAATCTCCTTCATGCACAGAAAACACTGAGGCATACTTCTCTGTTCCGTATTTCCCTGATTGTCTCCCTGATTACCTTTCTTGAGTATACATGTGCTGTCTTTCCTGGTTTGTCATCTGATGTCAGTGATCCACGTGTCGTGTCAACATCCTGTCTCGCTGAGTTTTTGCACAATTATTGTTAAAAATTAGTTTTCACAATTCTAAACGTCTGATTCCTTTAAACGCCTCATGAAACAAAGAAGAAAGACAGACTCTGTTTTGCTTCTGTACATATGTGTTTATCCAAAGTACTTGTGTTAGTGTTGTCTACAGCACACCTGGGTTTAAAGTAGTGTGAGTAAATATTTTTGAAAGGAAGCTTAAAAGCTATCAGTTCATGACTTGTCTAAATAAATGGATCATACAGTATAAATAAATCCGATTCAACTAGGAGGAAAATGTAAAAAAAAAAGTCCTTTAAATTTGAGGAAAGGTTTATATTCCAGGAAGTTATTAACAAAAAATCCTCTTTTACCCAGCTGTCAGAGTCAGCTTTGAATAGGGTACTGTGAAATAAATAGAGATCAAGTAGCTTTCCCTGATATTCAAGCTAAGTGTTGTAATACACAAAGTAATTGCAGATCTGTAAACAGGCTAATCGTTCTGTAAATAAAGGATAGCAATTACTGCTTGACCTTACTTTTTATTCAGAAGTGATGCTGCTGGTTCAAAGGTTGCTTCAATTATGTTAAATGTTTAGTTACAGGTGTGACTTTACAAGCTGCTGTTTGCTCAGTTTGAACATTTGCTTTACATTGTTACTGCTTTAACTTAATTGTGCCTTTCGGGGTTTTTCATGACAAAAAATGTGATTTTTAATTGAAGATGATTTAGTTTCCTACAAGTTACTGCTGTAAAACTAGTTAAACATTCATCTCCCACTTCAAACAACTCATTTTACAGTAATTAGACTATCATCTTCCTGCTATAACAACCTGGGCGCCACTTTGTTCAATCAGATATATATATATATATATATATATATATATATATATGTGATAACTGGTGCGGTAAAAGACAATTTCACGTTGATTTTTAAATTTTTAACGAGATATTTTTGTTACCCGTTTTGAACCAGAAACCTTGTAAAAATGTTGCATTTAAAAATATATTTTTACTTAATTTTAGTTAGTTCATTAAGCATTTTCAACCTAGCTAAAATTGAACTCAAAGCACAAATTTAAAGATTTTTTCAGAGATATTTTATAAAATCTTATATTAAGTTTAAATGTATACAATAAAAAAATAACACAGACATTGGGATAATGTTATGACTCAACATACAAATCAATCCAAATTTATTTATAAAACACTTTTCATACAAAGATTGCAACTCAAATTGCTTTACAGATAAAAATTACCCAAATTTACCACATTCCTATCCTTCCCTGCAGGCGAGCGCAGATACACTCAAGAGCAACATTAAAAAGGAAATTTAAATGGACATTCAGCCAAGTGCATGAACCAGGTAAGGAAACGCTCCTCTGCATCAGCAGCAGCACCCAAGGCACTGACCCAGGGTGCCGAGAGGAGGCGAGACCAGGACCCCCACCTCCACCCAAGCGCTACCTGGAGAGCACCCAGGGAGCCAGAGCTGACAACCACTTCCAAAGCAAAGGACTCCCTCAGAGGAAACTAGAAGGCAGATATAAAATAACAGTTTAAAATCTAAAAATAATAGAGAATTAACATGATCACTAATAACTAAGTAGTAACACTGATAATATATGAGCAAGTAAAACATGCACACACAGACTATAATGAATAATAACAAGTTAAAATGTAAGCTAAAAATGTGACTCTTGAACCTGCATTAAGCCGTGAACGATATCTAAATTGTTCTGACCTATCTCTGCAACCTTGGAACAGTTTGGCTGTCAGCCAAGCTTTTCCCAGAAGCATAAAACAGGAGCTGTGAAACTGTACTTCGAAGGTTTAGAAGGGAGTTCTTTCCGGGTCCAGCAGGTCAGAATATTCGCCGGTGAAGAGCGTCTCCGTCTGCCAGCAAAGCCAATTGATAAAAGTTTAAAATTCCTGCTTTTTACGTATTTTTCTTTTTTTAAGGTCGGACTGTGATGTCATTGCTGTGCAAGGACTCTTGGGAAAGCTAAGAAATTCAGTGGAACACAATGAGCACAAGTTTGAAAAAAGTTTTCTTCACTAGCAGTCGTAGTGTGACACGGCTTTTTAAAATCAATCAATTTATGACCTTAATAAAAAAAAATACACAGGGATACTGGTAAAACGTTACTCCCAATATGACCAATTTTCAGTAACCACTAATCTAAACCGTTACTATTTCCATACAGGTAATCATATTAAAGTTACTTTTCAAGACACTGTGCGTAATATTTTTGTAAATTTCTTAAAGTGACGGTGTGTAGTTTTTGCAGTACATCTTTGAAAATAACCATTAAAATATTATGTAATAATAATAACGTAAAGCACATTAATTTCAAAATATTGGCAATATTGTAAAATATGACTTTAAAAATCAGTTTTAAAATACATAGGCGCAGGAACTCTTTTCAGGGGAAAGCCATATTAGATGACGTCTTTACTTCTACAAGAGCCCGGACGGACAAAGCGCACGGAACACGCCCGCTATTAAAAAATTGATTTCCTCTCAAAATGCAAAAAAATTTTGCCCTAAATACATTTTACCTCTTTGCTAGTTCCAAGCGATGAAAGAGAGACTGATGTGCTCGTCATGTTGCTGCAAATAGATAATTCTCAGGGAATTGAGCGTTTGAAAACTGCACTAGTTGGACCTCCGTTGTTGAGTTTCTTACTCGAAGGCACAGATACCGCATGCTTGTGATAATTTAGGTATGCACTGCCCCCTACTGGCCGAAAATTACACACTGTGCCTTTAAAGAGCAACTAAACACCAGTGCCCAGCTTTACTCCGCCCACAATAAAATTTGAAAATAATATCTGATATATGTTTGAGCCGATGGCTCGCGCGTTGCCCGAGGCCACCGTTGCCGTTGGCACTGATGAGCCTGCCGAGGTATCAGTGCAGCACAGAATGGGTCCCGTCACTGAATGGTACATTAGTGTTAGCATTATGCAGTGCTTTCCACAAGCGCCGGCTGCCGGCTATACAGCCCGCTCACGTTGTACCCAGTGTTATCATGGGGCTCTTGACTCAGGTCTAGCTAAATGGACGATGCGGAAAGGCTATAAAGTTCACGGCGGCAGTCTGTCGGAGCCGTCATAGACGAGAAGCAGGGCGTCATTTTGGTAATTCAGTCCTCCCTTCAAGCGTTCAACTAGTGAAAACAAACGGATTCATAAGAGAGAATTAGAATTATTTGCTGTTTATTTGTGTATCCACCACTGCACTGTGAACGTGTCAAGAAGGATAAAATACTAATCCTGACGTTATAGGTTTCTTACTTTTAATATGTTGAAAAGTTAGCTACATAGCTTCAGGAGATGGTACTTTAGCCTACTGTAACCACGGAGACTATAGAGTTGAAGGTTTTATTTTAATAACATTGTTCAACACAGCTACGGTACGTGGACGTGATAAAAACAAACGCCAGTCACACTCATCTCCTGGAGATCGTGTTATCTTACGACATTATAAACTCAAGGCAAAGGTTATTCGGACTCTCCACTAGCTAACAGACTGAACAACAAAACCGTGAGCAGACTGCACTAAACTCAGCATTACAGAGCTCACTCGTTCCGCGGACCCGTGCAGTTCCCGCGCGGGGCAGAGGTATGTTGAAGCCGGTCAAAAGGCACAGTCAGTGCCCACAGCCCTGGAGTTGGAACAGGGTTGTTTTGGCGCTGAAAATGCGCCTTTGGTGCATACAACATTCATTGTTATTAGCGCTGTTGTGAGCACGGCACCGGGTCTCCTACACAGAGCCCCTACAAATTTGTTTTATTAGATATGCGCGATTTACGTGGATGATCTTTTTTTTTTTTTTTTTTTTTTTTTTTTACGTGTCCTATCTAGCAGTATGCTACTCAGAATTGGTGTCTGAGTACCCAGTACGAGCCAAACAGTTTTACTTTCCCAAGCAGAGTATTACAGCTTCGCTGTAGTACGCCACTTGATGTATATGTATGAAAACTCTTTATTAGTGATTACTGTGGGTTCAATTTCCTGACGGCATGGACACTAAACCGAGACAAGAAGGGAGAAAGGAAGAAGGTGAAGAAAACAAACTGGACCAACAGAGGTGCGAACCGACGACACAAGACAGGGAGGCAAACAAAGAACACAAGAAAACATCCCAGTCCTCCACCTCTGCCGGACGGCAGAGAAACAGTAATAAAAAACAAAAACAACGAACTGTACAGAACCAAACCAATAGTTCGGATCTAGTAGAATAAACTAAGAATTACACATTCACTACACACAAGCATGGATTAATGAACATAATACAAATGTTTCTGGTAAGCTCCTGTGAACAACTAACTAATGATGATAACCTCAGCTTAAGATATGCCCGTCCACACCAATGTCCCCACACCTATGTGTGTGTGCGAGCATGCAGGTCGGAATAAGGTTTCCCCATGCAAGTGATTGATAGCTGGTGTAAGGAACCGTCAATCCGTCCTACAGGAATCGACACAGACATGGAAGAGGCAGGAGATGTATGCATCCAGGGTCCCACAGAGTACAGAGTCCACAGGCGGATCAGCGCAGGGTCGATCACCCACCAAGAGAGGAACAGATGGAAGCCCCAGGGGAACACCCACCAGCCGCGATGCTGGGGCCCGAGAGATCGCAGTGACGAGCCCACGGGCTCCGCCGGAAACCGGCTACGCCAGGGCGGGCCCGGATCAGGATCCGGAGGCCACGGGGACCAGGGGCACCCCGCCCCCCAGCGGGGCCCCAACCAGGGACCAGCCGACAAGGGCCCCCCCCCGCCGCCGCAGGCAAGGGGGACCCGCAGCCAACCGACGGACAACACACGCCGCCGCCACCCCGGACCAATACCCATCGCCAACAACCCGGCCCGCCCCCACACACCCACATGCCAGGGAGCCACAGCAAGAGCCACAGCGGATGTACGCCCTCCCCAGGCCGCGCCCAGCCGGCACCTGGACATCCAGATCTTCCAGCTCCCGGGTCCAGATCCCGCCCCACGTAGGGTGCCAAGATCAGGGGCCCAGCCAATGCCGGACAGCCCTACCAGGTGAACAGACCAGCCAGCAGAAGTCCTGGAACCGGCAGGAGGCCAGGCACGGTCCACACCGGTCCACCGGACGGCACCAACCTATTCTACAACCCCGGCACCCCCATAAGAGGTGCCCCAGTCAATCCAAGGAGGACGTCGGCCCGAAACAGCGGCCGCCCGATGCACCGGACCACCCAGGACTCGCCCGACATGCACCAGGATCGAGCCGGGCCGCAACCGGGACCCCCGGCCCCAGGCATCGAGAGCCATCATCAACCAGCGGGCAGGAGCAACCATCACAGACGGAGAGTGACGGGGAGGGAAGAAAGCAGCGAAAGAGAGAGAGAGAGCAGCCAAACACCCAACCTGACTGGTAGACATAGACAGACAGAGACACTCCCTCTCATGCGTACACATTCGTACAAATACAGGACATACGAAAAAAGGACGCTATACACTCATTCATACCCCCCATACGTACACTATACTCCATACTCCCAGGCCCAGGGACAGACGCCCCAATAGAGAACCCTGCCCCTGCACCCAGGAGACAGACCCCTTTGCCCACCTGACCTTTTTCAAGATCAACACAGCGTTTTCCACCAAAAGGTGAGACGTCTACAGCTCTTTACCAAATGTTTCTAACACTGCAGTTACAAAGATTGCTATTATAAGCGCCAAAACATCATTATTAGTTGTTTTAGTCATTATTTTTGCTCACTCACCTCAGATTGGCGCTTGAAATCTCCGGGTTCGCTGGGCAGCAGTGCCGGTAACTCCTTCCTTAGTTGTGAAAGACCAAGGGTGGGGACAGCCTAGCACTTCAAAAGGAGCTTCTTAGCGAAACCTAGCTCAAACTCCATCAAGTTGGCGAAGGAATCACAGGTGAAATGTTTTTATGGAAACTCCAGCATTAGGCGGGAGCTCACAGCTTTCCCCCAGGCCAATTACGCGAAACCACTGGCGCATAAAGTCTAATTGCTGTGGAAAGTAATGTAACCCTGCAGCACTATGACAGCCCACAACACTACACGTTCTCCCCATCCTAACAAACAAGATTACAGCAACACTACATGCTAATATTACACACAATAACACGAACAACAACTAATGCTAACACCTAGTCTATACTAAAAGCACTCCGTTAATCTAAAGTAACACACAATGACTAAATTATACTAAACTAACCACGCTACTAAACTACCTGACTAAAGTAACTACACTAGAAACGCTACCCTACAGAACTAACAAAAACTATGCTAATGATAACTTGCTAACCTGAAAATCGATGTAAAACGCTCACTCAGTATTCCAACTCCAACTCGCTACGAGGGCGAGCCTTGACTGCTTTTATACCCCAAGGTAGAGCGACGAACGCCACACAGCACCAAATCACGTTACACAAACTTCTGAGCAAATGGGGAGGACAGGAATGAAATTCAAATGTAGTGCAACCGAAAATCCACAGATGGCGCCAGACAGACGGTTTTAGGCTCAAAAGTGAGATTTTATCTAATTTGCACTCAAATGTCAAAAAAGGGACCAGGACATGTGGAGAGCACTATAAGAAGCATATTTATGCAGTTTATAAGCTACAAAAAGTTGATTTGGTGCTTAGTTGTCCTTTAAGCAAAAGGTTATATTTGGTACATGACGGCAAAAACATTAGGAAAACAAGCAAAAAGTAGTACATGCAGTGAGCCAGGAAGTATGTCCTCAAGACGCAGCTTGTTGCTTTATAGATGCTGGTGTCAATGTGAGTTTAAAAAGCAAGTATATTTCTGGCCTTACTTACTTATGTTAAAATACACTTCCAATGAAGTGAGTATTAGCAAAACTGGTTATTGTTTCTATGTTGAGGCAGTGGGAAGGGCTACTGGCAGCTGCTGAAAGTTACTAATGAAGTAACTTGTAATCTAACTTAGTTACTTTTAAAATAAGGTCATTGGTATAGTAACTAAGTTACTTTTGGAGGGAGTAATCAGTAGTCAGTAATCATATTAGTTTTTCAAAGTAACTGTGGCAACACTGTAAATACATCATATATATTAATTAAACTGAACTAAGTCAAAACAATGAGGGGAATCCTCTTTGAAAAGTGAGTTAAACAGTATGAACCAGAAAATTCTTAACAAAGATTCCTCCTTCAGCCAGTCATTTCAAGATTTCTCATAGTCAGCTTGAAGTGTGCAGCTGTAAAATATAGAATGAAACAGCCTCTCCCGATTATGCTGAGTGTTGTTCTATATATGGAAACTGTAGCTGTGAGAACAGGATCATCAACCAGTAAATTAAAAAGATAATTGCTGCCTGATCTTGTTTTATTAGTCATTAGTGGGGCTGCAGGTTTAAAGGTTGCTTCAGTTTATGTTAAATGTAAAGTTACAGTATTGCTGGAGCTTTACAAGGTGCTGTTTGCTCAGTTTGAATATTAATTTATTTAGTTTTTACTCTAAGTCAATGTGCAATGTGCAAAAAACTAGATTTTTAGTTGATTATTTAATTTCCTAAAACTGTCAAATTAAGAGAAACAATAGTTGAATCTGGATTTATACTTTAAAAACAAACCTCAGGACAAAAGTTACTGCTGTAAAAATTGTTTGATAGTTCCTGCTTCAGCCTACTCCTTTTACAGTAATTCAAGTCATTTGAGACAATTTCCTCTATCTCCTTCCTGCGATATTACAATATCAGCTTCATTGTAGTCAGTCTGCAGTTCATTCGCTCCTTACAATTTAGATAGCAATGACTAGAACAAGAGTGGAAGAGGTTAAAGTCTGCATGAATTTATCAGATGTTCAGATTAAAGTTTAAACTGATTCAGCTTCTAAAATAAAGACTCTTCCAATCACTGTTACTAAATGGTAAATGGCCTGTATTTGTATAGCGCTTTACTTAAAGTGTTTCTCCACCGGTACGATTCGACTCAACTCGGATCGACTCATCCTCAGTACCTTTTACTCTCCACTGGCAGAAGTCGGGCTGAGTATCTTCCAGCTGCGCCGATACTATTTTTAGTACCAGCTCTGCTGTGGTTTAATCCGCGCTGAACTGGTACTGAAAAGCGACGTCAGACGGCTGTCGGTCACTGATTGGCTGGAGGGCGGGGTCACTGGAGAGTAACTTGACAGTGTCTTTTAACAACAAACTGACCGCCATTTTGAAACCTCGCTACAGCGAGTGGATGTGTTTAGTGTTTCCTGAAGAACAAAGGCAACGTTAAAAACCAGTGCTGTGATCCAAACGGAGTTTCAGCATTTCTGATTTTGTTGACCGAAGAGAAGATTCAGTGTGAGCTGGATGGAGCTGCTCTCTGTGAGAGGGTTATCAAGGAGTCGGAGCTGACCGCGGTTCAGATCCGATGGCCCTCGCCTGCAGGCCGAAGCAGAGAAACCCAAAGCGCTGAAGTCCTGAACTCAGTCTCGTACTCTCGGTAAGAAGCAAATTTCATGCCGCTTTTATGTTTTATTCACAATATTAACCTATTCAGTTGCACATCATCTTCAGTATGACTGTTTTTTAAAATCAGTTATCCACATTAGTTCTGATGCTACTTTTGTAAATACGAATGTCTTAGCAGCGGGATCTTCTCTTTCTTCTGATGGACAGGAGCAGGAAGCCGGCTCATGGAGGGTGGAGATGACATGATGATGCCTTCAATCAAACCTTCCTGGGATGATGGGACAGATTGTACACCACACTCAAAAAAAAAAAAAAACATTTCAACAAACCTGAATTGGGTTGATTTAGCAATAATGATTTTTGTTGAACTAAATGTTGGGTCAACATTTGTCGGGGGCCTGCGCCAACTTATGACGAAGCATTACATTATTTCATTACAGCAGTTCACTCTGAGATAAGTTCACAGGGCTTTGAGAGAGGAGGTCACACTTCTGTCTTGCTCGGGGAGAGAGCAATTTTACCCGAGAGATGGGGTTCTGTTAGGATCCTGATAAATATATTTAAAAACTCAAATGGCGATTGAATCAGTCACATCCTTATCTACATCTAGATGGCAAGGTGAGGCAAGGCCATTTTATTTGTATAGCACACTTTCAACACAAGGCATTTCAAGGTGCTTTACATGATTGAAATTAGAACACAGAATCACTAAAAGACAGCATAAAGCACTTAGCAATAAGATGTGAAGATTGAAATACAAGAAAGCATTTACAATAAAACAATAATCAAGACAATAATTTGTATGAAATTATGGGATTTTCCCGTAACAGTTAGCGACACAGATGGCCTTCAACACACGGACTGAGTGGATGGACTGAGTGTCCGTGCTTCGGATACCAACACCAAGAATCCACTGGTCGCTGCTTGAAGAAGACTTCTCTTCTGAGATGAGGATGTTTCTGGAATGAAGGCTGGGACCCCGAAGAAACGAGCAGAATGCCACAGAATTCCTTTTTTGACTATTTCATTGTCACATTATATATTTACTTAATATTAATTCATGCTGATATTTATTTCATAGTGTTTTATTTATTTATTTAATTTTGAACACTTTAGCGTTCCAGAATGGCCCTCTTAATATGATGTTTAAGCAGTGTAAAATAAAATTGTGATTTTTGAAGGTACGGGGAAAAATTAAATCATGTTGTGATAGATTTAATTTCAAATAGGCAAGAAAAACAAATAGTGAAATCTGAGAGGCAGAGAAATAATTAGAGATAACAAATGTGCAAAAGCCTATGCGATACACACTACAGTCCAGAAGATGGCGCCAATGTATGTTAAAGCTGTTTCAAAACAGCCAAACAAAAACGACGAAAAAGATTTAAAATCAGACGTGGGGGACCAGCGTGAAAACAACAGCAGAGCTCCACCGATGGTGAGTAAAGTTTTTTTATTTTTACTAGAAGCGTTTAAAGCAGAAAGTATGACATCGTACAAACATCTGGAAGCTAAAGTTAGGAAACGTTGCTGCGTGGAAAACGTCCCGTAGTGAAACAGAGAACAGCCACACAAACATACTACATGTGCTCACATTGTTGTTGTTGTTTCTCCATTCTGACACAGTTTAACCTGAGGGTTTTACTGTTTCACCGACATTAACTCGGTTTAATAACTGCACTGCATTTATGTAGGAGGGTTTCACCTCGCTTAGATAGATTATTACCAGCTGCAGGTGTTTAAAACTGCACAGTTTATTGATATGCTGGAAAGTTTTCTCCAGCATATCAGCAAAAATAATGTAAATGTATGTGTAAAATGAATCACTATTCAAAGTCCAAAAAAAAAATCCGGATTATATGCAAACTAGTTTAGTTTATTGTTTATTGAAACAGGGACAGTGTACAAAACCATTAATCTTTACAAAAGAAGAGATGATTTGTACCAGATTTAGCAAGGTAGCTATTTTCCAATTGCAGTCCCTGGACAGGTGAGTACAAAAAACATGACATTTATAATCTATAAATCTAATCTGCAATAAAATCACTATATAAAATACATTAGTTTTCTGTAAACTTTTAAAATAACATATAAACAATCCCTACAATTTAAAATACATTCATCAATGCTGACACGATTGATGATCTAAATAATACTTTTTCAAATTTCGAGTAAAACTATTAAGATCTACAGACAGTTTAAGACAGTCTGGAAGCTCATTCCACTGTTTAATGGAGCGAAATGAGAAGGCACATTGTGCAAAGGCCGAGGATCTTTTTGGGATTACACAGTTTTTATTTGCAGTGGACCGAGTGGCTCTCGTATTTTGCTCATAACAAAGTCTGACAAAGTTCTTCAATGGTGGCGGATTAAAACTACTTATTAAGTAGGTGGCGGACTTATTAAAACTACTATTTAGTGTGTGTGTTAGCCTTCAGGGGCCTGTTCCAGAAAGCTTGGTTAGCTTACCATGTGGTAAACCCTGAAGTCTTGGTTAATCAACCCAAAACCTTCTTAGCCTGAGTATGTCGGTTCCAGAACACCTGATAAAAATCTGGTTAATCAACCTACTCCTGGTAAACCCTGAAACATAAAAACCCTCTCAATGGATCACCAAGTTCACAAGTCACAAAGGAAAACGAAGAGAAAAAAAGGAGAGAAAACCTCAAAGAATTGGAGTTGAAAGTACTAATGCTGAGCTATGAGAAATTAAAGCCAATCCTTATGAAAAAATAGCACTAAAGCTAAAGATAGAATGTTGGCTTGGCAAAAAGTAACGTGTGAGTTTAAAGTCCAACTCACCCCTTAATCCACCTTTTTTTTTTTTTTTTTTTTTTGCTGATACGCCGTATAAATGAGTCTCTAATAGTACTGTTAACATATTTCTTCATTATTTTCGTTTTTTTAGTACATTTTAGTAAAATAAATATTCATTTTCTACCAAAATAATATCAGTTGAGTGCCCTCTTCAGGTTAAAACGTTACACTGTAGGCCTACTTGAATTTGAGTAACAGAGCAGGCTCAGCCTTATTGCAGAAATCACCCTTAAATATACTAATTCTCAGCAATCTTCATTTTTATTTATTCTTTTTCTACCACTTATTACCTGTAGCTCAGAGAATAGACTTCAAAGTGCTTCTATTAGTTTATAAATCATTGAATGTATTAGCACCAGAGTACATTAGATATCTGCAATCACGATACAAGTCTATTGATTCATTTAAGAGGTTCCAGCAGAAAGGTGACTATTAAAGGGCATTAATTAACACAAAAAAAAACTTTTAAATGTCATGCTGTCAGCAATCTTTGAAGGCTCCCCATCAAAGATAAATGTCACAAAATCTGAGACAGGATCTCATTTCTTCACACAACAAAGGTGAGGGCTACAAGAAGATCAGCAAAGCTTTACATATCAGTCAAAATACTTTAGCAAAAGTGATGTAAAAATGTAAGAAAGGTGGAAGTGGAGCCATCTTACAGAGACGTCCAGGCCGTCCACGGAAGTTAGCATCTCGAAAGGAGCGTCTTCTGCTGAGAAGGGTTGAAGAAAATCGCCATGCAAGTTCACTGCAGTTAGCTAAAGCAGTAGAAAGCCAAACTGGAGTTGTTTTTTTCAAATCTTTATTTAAGATTGTAGCAACAATGACATTTCAGTCTTTCCAGCTCACAATCATTATAACAGTAATATTGACAGTATAATATGTGACAATTATATGACAGTATAACAAAAGTTAGGAAAAGGAGAGAGAGAGAAAAGAAATACAATCAAGTTAACAGTAAATAAGAGTAAATTTTGTGACAGACCTTGTATCCCATGAGAAATATAGCAATAGTGACTTATTATCCGTTAAACCTTTCTGAATGAACGTTCATAACCGATATACATTTTTGTTTGTAATTGAATTAAGAGACTTAAAATAATAATTCACCACTATTAAAAACAACTTAAATGATGGTAAAGAATTCTGAAATTTACATTTATGGATAAAAAACTTCGCTAACAAAATATAAAGGTTCACTATATTGCATATTTTCTTTTCTTTGAAGTCGAAATAAGTGATAATGTTCTTCCCCTCAGTGATGATTTTGTGTTTAGTTTTACATAAAATATAGTTTTCAAGTTGTTTCCAAAATGCATTACTATATGAACAACCATAAAACAAATGTGTTACAGTTTCAGATTCATTTTTAGAAAAGGTACATTTGTTGTCAATATCAAAAATCTTGAAGTGTACATCTTAGATGGGTATATGTTATGCAGTATTTTAAATGTAATTCTGTAACTTTATTTGTGACGCATAATTTAAAACAAGCCAGGCCTTGTGCCAATTAATATCCATAAAAATAGCATTCCAAAAGAATTTCTCTCTAGGTGTAATTTTCTTAGCATTATAGAAATATTGAGATTTTTATTAGTACATCTTTTGTTCAGAATATCATTACCATTTTATGTAAAGAATGTTAGAAGTTGTGGGTTGTACATTTTGTTCTGTATAGCTTTTCATTTATTCTATTATTCCGCTGGGAATAGAGTTAATTACTGAGCGAAATTCTTTAAATTTTACAGGTAAAGTTTTCTGTATAAGAAAGTCTTCATAGCTAAGAAGTTGGCCGTTAGGGCTAAATAAGTCTCTTAGATATATATTTATCTATCCAATTTTGTAAATACGATTTGTTCCTTTTAATAATGCTCTCATTGTTCCAAATGATAGATTTATGTGGTGAAAAGTTATGTGCATAACATAGCTTCCAGGCTAACAGAGCTTGTTGATAACATTTCGACATCTTAACTGGTAATTTAGAAATACTGTGATCACAAGACGGTAAGAACTTGAGACCTCCAAATTAGGGCTGGACGATAAAAAAAATAGTCATATCGATAAAAAATAGTAATATTGATCGATAAAAACCGCATAATGTAAAAAATATATTTTGTTTTTCTTCAATGAACTAATTTTAACTAAGAATTAAATTAATACATTTCTCAAACACTTCTTATTATAAGTAATTTTGTAAGACATAGAAACAAAGAGACCCGAGCAACATCATTAAATACAAAGAAAAGTAACATTATTAACCTATATATATATATATATATATATATATATATATACATATACATATCATTTATGCTTTTTAATCTTTTAAACATTTTATTACACTTCATAATATTAATGGCTGAAACCCTTGGTTTAGTTTGTCAATAAAGTTTATTCAAATTCACTTCAGCTCTTCAGCTGTAGGCTAAAGCTAACTAGCTACCAACCAGTGTTGATGGGCTCCATCACAGCAGCTCAGTCACTGAGGGTGCTTTCACATGGTACGGGAGTCCGTACTCGGGTACGGTATTTGGTCAAAATCCACTTATTTCGTACCATGTGAACACAGACTGTACCGTGCCAGAATACGGCCAGAGAGACCTGCCTTGGCGGTAGTATCCGAGTCCAGGTACGGGCGGACACATATCATGTGAACACAACCCGTACTCTGGCCGTACTCAAGACAATAGACGCGCTCCACGCGGAAATGACGACACCGCCGGCCGAAATTACAGAATCACCTCGCGACCATACAAATACCAAAACAACGCGATTCAAGCATCCCACAGCAACACAGCAGGTTACAAAACGGCGGGTTTACTACAACACTCACCCTGTAGATGGCTTCAGGTAGCAGCTGACCAGTAGACCAGTTTGTTTACATTCTAGGCTGTCGCTCGTTTTATGACGTCGGTACTTCTCACTCCCTTGTTTGTTGGAGAACTAAGACTTATTTGTATACCGCCACCTGCTGTTTATTTGTAGTAAAACACTGGATTCAAATACGGGCAGAGATCCGTGACATGTGAACAGAAAAAATTAGCATTTTCTCTGGCCGTTTTCTGGTACGGCCACACATGTGAAAACGGCCTGGGAGCTGAAGCCAGCACGTCTATCCAACCCCTGTTGTGTTTTTTAAAGCGATTTTTCACTTCTGCGAACCGGGAGCAAAACCGGGGGTAGATTTTAACAGCCACAGATGTTAGCAGTGTGATGTGACCTGGGAGAGGAGAGTCCTGCTTAAAACAGCTGATGGTAGTTTTATATTTCGTTCATTATTGCTACTTTTAGTATTTTAGTGTGTCGAGGATCGGTTCAAAACAGGACGTAACCTGTACCTGAGCCACTGAAACATTTATCCAGGACAACGTCCTCAGCTGCTGCCTTGTTGTGACGTCTGAGCGCAGCGAAGCTACGGCGGTCGTTCGCTTAGGGACTATTAAAAAATTGACATTAAAAAAACACGGAGTAGAGGCCCAAATTTTAACTATCCTTCTCCGTCAACGGATAGCGTATGCATCTGATAGGTCAGTTTGAGCAACAACCAGATCTCGCATCACCAGAACGGGGCTCTATAGTTGCTGTAATCAGTAGTTAATGCAGCGTTTGGCCACTATACTTTATATTGAAAGGATAATTTATCTAATCTGTTCCTTTGGCGATTTTGAACACAAGGAAGTGTAGGAAAACAACAAAACGGCTGCTGTATTTGTTTCCATGTGTTTCTAGAGTATTCTTTAATCCGCACTTCTAGCAAAAAGCTTTACAGCTTAACCAAAACGTACTTTCTGTCGTTCATCGCTCCTTGAGGAAGAAATGCGTTAACAAGCCTAGAAAAAAACAGAAGCGGCGCTTTGTGTGATATTAGGCAGAGACGACATGAAAACTTAGCACCCCCTGCTGTCCTGCTCGAGCAACGCTGGAAAAAAACAATAGAGAATGGAGTGGAAGAGCGGAGTACTATAAACAGAAAACGTCTCCATCAATACGTCTGCGTCCGAGTGCAAATTTGCGGTCGGAGAAGCATAAACTGGGCTTTAATGATTCGTTTGGAGTAAGTAATGATTGTTGTATTAAGCTGCCTGATACGGTATAATGAAAAAATGAGGGGAAATTTGTTTTCTATCGAACTTTTTTATCGACCCCTTTTTTTTCTATCGCACCACACGTCTATCGATCGATATATATTGCTATCGAATTATTGTCCAGCCCTACTCCAAATTCAATATAGTTTTAGACTTTTTTATTTTCTTACACACATAAACACCGAGACATCTAATACAATTTTTAACAGGTATATTATACATGATTTTATCATTTGTTTCAAACAGACATAAAATTTCGCATTTAGATTTATTCCGTTTTAGTTCAGAAGCAGCGGATAATTTGTCTATTAATGCAACAGCATTTTCAGTCTGGTGTTTGTCCTTTAAGAATAAATAGATAAACCTTCAATTCTTGGATTACTTAAAATATGTAACGAAAGCAATTCGACAACACTTAAAAATAAAAAGGGAGAAATCGGACAGCCTTGACGAACAGATCTCAGCACTGGAAATCTTTTGGTAGTGTTTGGATATAGTATGACACAACTGTCAATATGTTTATAAAACAATTTAGTAGCTAAAATAAAATTTTGACCACAACCAAATATTTCAAGTGCTTTAAATAAAAAAATGATGTTCCACCGTATCAAAAGCCTTATAAAAATCAAGAAAAACTATAAGGGAGTCATTGTCAGAGAAGTTTCTCCTAGAGCCCATGCAGAAAAAAAGCACGCCTAGAATTTGCTAGGGCCCATGCTGAAAAAGATGAAGACTACTGGGACTCTATACTCTGGAGTGATGAGACCAAGATCACTGTTTTTGGAACTAATGGTTTAAATTCTGCATCCAGGCTCTAAAATAAGTTAATCTTGAAGAATAGAAAAAGATTGATATTGCAATATGTTGCCAACTTGTTCCTTCCACGCCTAGAAGACTTGGTGCTGTCCTTAAAAATCACGGTGCTCATTCAAAATACTAGATGTAGTAGTTTTTTGTTCCGGGGCGTATTCATTTTTGCTTCAATCAATTTGAGTAAAACTGAAGATTTTGTGATCCAAGTTACATTATTAACCTTAATTCCATGTTGTGGAGTTAAAAAACTGTTCAATTAAACACAACCTTGTGTAAAGCTTGGAAATCGTTCTTTTGTTCATTGAGCTATTGATTAAACTCGTACTTTTGAAAGGAAGTGTACTCATTTATGCTGAGCACTGTATATTTAGTACTTTTTTAGGTTATAGAACACAATAAACAGAAATTAAAAGGAAGAAATTCTGAAAAAAGTTCAAACTGTGATTTTTGTGTGTTGTTACACCCCTAGTCTGACATTAAATGTGGAGAAACGTTTATGCAAATTTCCGTGGGGCAGATGTCGACAATATTGAATCCAATTTGAGAAGTCAGCTAACTTTTTTGTGACCTAATAGATTTCCATTGTTCCCCTTTTTAGATCTACATCCAAACTGAGCTTCATTAGAGCACCACGCTTTGGACTCAAACCAGTGAAACTAACAGCCGTTGTTATTGAGAGGCAAAATAGTGCAGAAAATAATTAAAATGGAGCAAGAAAAAATCTCCTGTTCGATCTGTTTGGATCTACTGAAGGATCCGGTGACTATTCCCTGTGGACACAGCTACTGCATGAGCTGTATTAAAGGCCACTGGGATGGAGAAGATCAGAAGAAAGTCTGGAACTGTCCTCAGTGCAGGGAAACCTTTAGACAAAGGCCTGTTCTAAAAAAAAATGTCATGTTGGCTTCTTTAGTTGCAGATTTGACAAAGACTGAACTCCAAGCTCCTCCAGCTGATCACTGCTATGCTGGACCTGAAGATGTGACCTGTGATGTCTGCACTGTGAGGAAGAGGAAAGCTACAAAGTCCTGTCTGGTCTGTTTGGCTTCTTTTTGTGGGAATCACCTCCAACATCACTATGACGCTCCACCATTAAAGAAACACAAGCTGGTGAACCCCACCAAGAAGCTCCAGGAGAATATCTGCTCTCAACATGATGAGGTCATGAAGATCTTCTGTCGTACTGATCAGCAATGCATCTGTTATCTCTGCACTATGGATGGACATAAAGGACATAAAACAGTCCCAGCTGTAGCAGAAAGGGCGGAGAAACAGAAGAAGCTCCAGGTGAGTCGACAACAAATCCAGCAGAGAATCCAGGACCAAGAGAAAGATGTGAAGCTGCTTCAACAGGAGGTGGAGGCCATCAATATCTCTGCTGTTAAAGCAGTGGAGGACAGTGAGAGGTTAATCAATGAGTTGATCCGTCTCATCCAGGAAAGACTCTCTGATGGGAAGCAGCAGATCAGATTACATCAGGAAACTGAGGTGAGTCGAGTGAAAGAGCTTCAGGAGAAGCTGGAGCAGGAGATCACTGAGCTGAAGAGGAAAGACGCTGAACTGGAGCAGCTCTCAAACACAGAGGATCACAACCAGTTTCTCCACAACTACCCCTCACTGTCAGCACTCAGTAAGTCTAAACCCTTGGATGGCATCAAGCTTGGTCCTCCAAGAGACTTTGATCATGTGCTACCAACTGTGCAACACCACCACGAGACGATAACATACATCCTGGGATTGGCAGACTCCTTAGTGTGGATCACTGATCCAGGTTACAGAGACGGGTTCTTAAAATTTTCACAAGAAATCACTCTGGATCCAAACACTGCACAAAGATTTATGTTATTATCTGATGGGAATAAAAAAGTAACATTAGTGAAGCAACAACAGTGTTATCCTGACCATCCAGACAGATTCACAGATTTTTGCCAGGTTCTGAGTAGAGAAGGTCTGACTAGACGTTGTTACTGGGAGGTGGAGTGTAAAGGTGGAGGAGTTCGTGTAGCTGTTTCATACAAGAACATCTGCAGAGCAGGAGTGTCCAATGAATGTTTTTTCGGAAATAACGACAAATCGTGGGCATTGCGCTGTGACACAGATAATTACACATTTCTTCACAACGGTTATGAAATTCTAGTACCGGGCCCAGTTTCCTCCAGACTGGGAGTTTATCTGGATTACAGAGCAGGTATTCTGTCATTCTACAAAGTCTTTAAGCACTATATTCTTCTCCACAGGGTCCAGACCACATTCACTCAGCCTCTATATGCCGGGGTTCGGCTTTATCATCCAAACTCCTCAGCTCAGTTCAATAAACCTAAATAATCAGCAGTGAAATGAGGTCAAGTTGGTTAAAAAGTGTATTTTAGTCTTTTTCCCTTAATCTCATAATCATTGTAATATCTTCACAATTTGGGGATCAGCTTTCTTAATGGAGCTATTTTGTCACTTTGTTGTTTTGTTCACGTAATTTTGTTTGGGTGCTGCCCCTTCCTGTTTCTGTTCAGCCATGGAGGCTATCACTGCCCAAGACCTTGATTCACCTAAACTGGTTACATTAAAGTGTATTGCTTTTTGATACCAAATGTTCAGATCAGTGTAGAAATGAAATGATTGGAACGGTAATTCTCATTCTCATCTATCGGAAATGAGATGATTGGAACTGTAATTCTCATTCTCATCTATCGGCACATCAGTTATTCTGTACAATGATCAGTTTCCGGATCAATCTGATAAATTACCTGGAAATTACTGAACATGAAAAAGTCCCTATTGGAGTTTGTTTTATGTCAATCTCTCACTGTAAATATTTATTTCTTAGGAAAATGTACTGTTTAGAATTTGATTAAGATGTGATGTTAGTTTTCCTTCCAACATTTAGCACAATAAATCACAATATTCAAACTTATAATGATTGATTTATTACTGATTTTCTGAGTTTTCCAGTTGGGTTTTATTAAATAAGTTAAGGTGTTACTTTCTTATGTTTAATAATTATGTAAGTTATGTTTATTAAATATTTTTTCCTGTTATTTTAAAAATTTGAATACCATCACACTTTTTTTTTGTACAATAGATTTGGCTTGGTTTGGGCAATAGGTGCCAAAGGCAATTATTAACAAAATTATATTTAAAATGACAAAGTTGGGTAACCGCCATGTTATGTGGAAATAAAAGCCAACCTATCTTCTCAATATTTATTTTTTTTGCATCAATCTGGGAAGGGTTATAAGGGTGTTACCAAAATAATCTGCCAAACTTTCCAGTATTGGAACAACACAGTAAATTCAATACAAGATCAGATTGTCTAAGGCTCTGAGTAAAAACAAAAAGAAAACTTAAAAATCCTAGATTCTACAGGCCTCAGTTACCATGTCCAGCTTTCCCAATGGGATAGAAAGAAAAAGATGTATGACCTGTTTGTAAATTGTGAATTAGAAAGTCTCATCTTTATAAAGCAAATAAGGGTAGCAAGGCTCAGGTCTTCAGATGGACAGATCAAAGGACTTCTGAAACAACCTCTCTGCATAAATAGGACCAAAGTTGATAATCATGCACAGCGCCATGTTTCGAGAAAACCAAACGCAGCATATCGGAACAGACATAAAATTTCAAGCACGGTGGTGGAAGAATGATGATTTGGTCTTTTTTTTCAGCCACACTTGCAGCTCTTGGAAGTGACCATGTAGTACTTTATATAAAACCAACAGCATGCTGAATGTTGTTCATAACAGTTCAACCAAAAAAAGACTGAACAAGTTTGGTTTAGAATTAAAACGTTGCATCTAAAGGAACTGCATAATTTCTAAAAACAATGTTTTTGCAGTAATTTACCCCATCTTCAGATGACTGAAAGCTGTCTGCTTCATGTTATATCAGCCATGTCCCAGCTCGCACTTTCTCATTTCTCATGATATGATCTGACTCTTTTGGAGGTGCATTGGTGTTGCACTAAAGTAAAGATTTTCTCAATCTTCTGGCAGCAAGAAAAACATCATATCATTGGTGATGCAGTTAAAACCTGCAGCTAAAGGTTGAATCTTAGTGCCCAAATGATGTGAAACTTCATGTCGGAAGCGTATACATGTATACAGTAGCTTACACACTGCAAAAAAACGAATTTCAAGAAAGTTTAATAATTATGTAAGTTATGTTTATCCCTTGTTTAGGGATATTTTAAAATATTTTTTATACCTTCTCAGTAATTGAAGAGCTGACTGGTGAGGGGTGCTATGGGGAGCCTAAGTCACACCCTTCTACTTCCAGTCCATGTGTCACCCTACAGCGGGGGAAAAATTTTGTCCAAGGAGCTAGAGATGCGCCAATACACATTCGGGTCTCTGGGCCAGTACCGCTCTTATGTACGGTACCGGTTAGTTAACCGATTCCATGAACCGATACTTAAGATGTGGAAACTGCAATCATTTCCCGGAAAATATTAATTTTTCATTTGAAATTCTGGTTTTGTAGTCATTTTTATTGGTATCTTATTTTTTATCTAATTCTCCATCCTTGTTTGTAACAAGCAGAGAAGAAAATAAAACCTTTCAAGTCATTGCATTTTTTGTTTGGTAGAAGAATTGGTATTGGTACTCTTTATCAGCAAGTACTTAAATCCAAAGCCTCTCTTTACCTCTGGTAAAAGGAGAAATCATGAGGGGTCTTCTCCGCCATCACCAGCTGTCCCCAGGAGACAGTGAAAGAAATCATGAAAAGGTTTTGATTATTATAAATCAATCCCCAAACCCTCACAAGCTTGTTTTACACACAGGATCTGCAGACATGAGAAAAAGATGGTTGGAAATATTAAAACAGGACATTTGTGGTTTACTGGATAATCTACAGGGGCTGGGCACTCCAATCTGCCTGTCTGAGTCTCTGATGAGGAATTCTCAAGGTTATGTATGCTGCACAAATTCCTCAAAAACAACTGTGCTGATTGATCATTGAGATTTATAAACAACTTTAAATATTCTGTGGAGCTACTATACTATATAATACTTTTTCTCGTAAAACCAGAGTTATCTGAACAAAAGTAAACAGACTTATGATCTCTAATTTGTTCCACTATCTTAATCAAACAGCCCTGAATGTTCCCAAACAAAGACAAGCAGCCCCAAACAATCCAAAAAGACAAGCTGCTCCAAACATTTATCCACCAGCTCAAGGATGGAGTAGAGTGACAAAACATTCTTGACTCCCAAACAGCTGAGACATATGTACAAGCAGAGGAAACACCAGCAGAACAAAAAGTATTCCTACCAGTACCCAATATTATAAGCAGAGCAGCAGGATCAAGCAAAGACATACAGCATTTGCCCCATTCACCTGGCTCTCCCTATTCACCTGGTACTACACCAAAGGATTCCCCCATTAGGACCTTCTCTGAAAAAGTGAGGGCACAAATCATGAGCGGGACACAACTAACACCAAAACTTGTAAACTATAGTAGTGATGATGATTTTATTTTGGGTTTGGGAAGGTTGGGGTTTGTGGGGTCATTTTAATCTGTAAAGCACTTTGAGAAGCTATGTAGTTGGAAAACCGCTTTATAAATAAAGTTTGATTGATTGATTGATTGAAATACAAATAATGAAACACCTTCACTGATACAATCTACCGCCCCCCATTAAAAATAAATAAATAAATAAAATTATAATTTGTAAATATAGAAGAGGTTGTGTCATTGCAACAGTTTGTAATGACTCAATAACTTTTTTAAAAATGCCTATAGGCAAATTTGCCTCTTTTGAATATCTGGCCATAAATGATTCTAAGAAAGCTTGATTTCTAACTTTATATAAACCACCAAAACTGAACTTTAAATTTTTCAATGAATTTAATGACCTTCTGTCTGTAATATGTATTGAGTATAATCACTGTGGGTGACTTCAATATCCATATCGACAAGCAACAAGATAGACAAGCAAAAACATTAAGTGATACTCTTCATAACTTCGGCCTGAGCCAAAACACAATCGAGGACACACTCTAGACCTAATTATTATCAAAGGTTTAAATATCTCTAACATCTCTGTAGTTGATACTGTACTATATGACCATCTGTGTTTTCTCTGAAACCTCCATCTCTATCAAACGTTACAGTCACAATAAGACCACTGTAAAACAGCGTTTTCTAGGAGACAGTTTAGTTGAAACTTAAAATAAAAAAATCTACTCTCCTACCACACCCTTCTCTTCCCCCAATTCCTCCTCTATAAACAAGCTAGTGGATAACTTCATCGCAAAAATCTCATACATTACCAATATCATTGCTCCAACTAAAGTTGAAGTAGCTTTGGGTAAAAAGAAGTCTCCTTGAACTAGGGATCCACTGGTACATAATGAAAAAAGGGATTGTTGACGAGCAGAGAGAAAATTGCGGAAAACTAATGAGATCTACAGAAACAGGCTGAACAAATTCCATTTAACTTTGAAAGATGCAAGGGAATTGTTCTTTTCTGAAATCATTAACCGAAATATTAATAATTGCAGACTTTTTTTTTGGCAACAGTTGAGAGACTAACTAATCCTCCAATGACGATAGCTCCTGAACTAAACTCCACCAGAGCCTGCATTGAATTTGCCAGCATTTTTACTGAACAGATTCTTACAATTAGACGTTCAGGATATACTTTAGTACAGAATTCACTACCAGTTTCACCCTCAATCAACACCAATGTAGAGAAAATGTCTGTAGTCCAGGAGTTAAACCAAATAAACGTCGATTCAATCATTAAGCAATTAAAATCCTCCTCTTACTGCCTTGATGTATTACCCACAGCTTTTCTAAAAAAAAAATGTTTTCCCTGTCATTAGGTCGGATCTGATTCAAATAGTTAACTCATTCCTCCTGTCAGGTGTCTACCCCTAGGCTTTAAAAACAGCAGAACATCATTAAAGAAGAACAACCTGGACAACACACTGATGCAGAACTACAGGCCGATCTGTAATCTCCCATTTATCAGTAAGATTATTGATCAAGCAGTGTTTCAACAGTTAAATAGTTTATCATTCTGGTTTCCATGCTCATCACAGCACTGAGACTGCCCTCGTCAAAGTTTTCAATAACATTTGCATTAAAACAGACTGAGGCAGAACCAGAGTGCTGGTTCTGTTGGACCTCAGTGCAGCGTTTGACACTGTTGATCATAAAATATTAATGGAACGACTGGAGAGCTGGGTCGGACTCACTGGTACAGTATTTGGCTGGTTTGAGTCTTACCTTAAGAAAAAGGATTTCTTTGTTTCCATAGGAAACGTTTCATCAAATTGAACAGAAATCGCATGTGGGGTTCCCCAAAGCTCCATCATGGGGCCCCTTCTATCTAACATCAACATGCTCCCACTAGCCCACATCACAACAACCACTAAGATTTAAGGGGGATTACCGTTTTTTTCTTTTCAAGATGGACCTTATTTTTAGGTAATTTCAGGGTTTTTTCACTCACTCGAGAAGTTTGGAGCTGGTTTGAGCCGTTCAGCAGTATTTATACATCCAGTCTTGATCCGCTGTGTCCGTTACAAGGGAGTGCTCTGGGTAGTCCCAATGCCGCTTCCAGTGAGGTTTAATCTTCCCAAAATACCGCAATTTTAATTGTTTACATTCTCGTTGGATTTACGGACGCCACAAAAGTGCTTCTTGATTGTCTAAAACAATAATAAAAAGCTGACAAATCTGCTGAGGTAAAAAAACAAACTGCCAGTTTTGCTGCAGCATATTTGTGTATTATGTTCAAAACAGCCCAGAAGAAAATACAGAGGCACTTCCAAGGCGTTCAGAAGTCCAAGGAGAATATGAACATGGTAAAATTAAGGCGTTTGGAACAAATGAAACCTTGTTACCAATAGCTGGATGTCCCATAACTTTCTCAAGCTGAACAGAAACAAAACTGCTGTAATTATTTTTGGACCTAAAAAGAGTCAGCACACGGCTTTAGTTAATCCAGTTAGAAACTACTGATTAGGTGCGAAATCTAGATATATTAATGAACTCAGACCAGGTTCGAATAGAGTCACATAAAGACAATAAGGTCAGCCTTCTATCACCTGAAGAACATTTCTAGGATTAAAGGACTAATGTCTCAAACTGAGCTTGAATAACTCATCCATGCATTCATCTAGTCTGCAACAACGTCCTCACAGGTCTATCTAAAGTCCTTACACTGGCTCCCTGTAGCTCAGAGAATAGACTTTAAAATACTCCTACAAGTTTATAAGTAACTAAATAGTTTAGCACCTAAGTATATTGAAGACCTGTTGTCACTATAACAACCCAGCAGACCACTCAGGTCATCCAACTCTAGTTACTAACATCCCTAGAATCAGAACTAAGCATGGAGAAGCATATTTCAGTTTCTATGCTCCCTTATCTAGAACAAACTTCCCGGCGACTGCAAAGCTGCTGAATCTTTAGGCTCTTTTATATCAAAGATTAAAACTCTACTGTTTAGATGCGACTTTGAGTAATGTTCTAATATACTTTTTTGACAAACATTTTCTTTTTAAGCGTTTCCTAAATTACTGTTTTGAATCAAATGCTCTCCAATAAATCACGTAAAGCACCTTCAATTTTTTTTCTTTTATTCATTCTCATGTTTTATACTTAATTGCTGCTTTTAATTTTCATTCTTTTTCTTTTTTCTTTGTCTTACTCATATGTTTATGCAGTTGTTACTTTCTAGGCTTTTATTATATGTTTGGTTTCTTTACCACCGAATCATGTAAAGCACCCTGAATTACATTGTTTCATAGTGTGCTTTACAAATAAAATTGTCCTGCCTTTTTCTACAGAAAAGTAAAAGTTCAATTAGGGTTTAAATAACCCTAACAGAGAAATATAGGCCAATATATTTTCAAGTGGATATTTAGGTTTAAGAGCAACTGGTATTTATATGATAAGAATGCATGTGTGAAAGCTGCTGAGATGCAGACTCCAGTCCACAAGTTGGCGCTAATGCAGCCTAAACAGACATAAATAAAGAAGACGACCCCGACCGAGAGACCAATGACAGAGCTCAACTGTGGATGAGTTAAATTTTACTTTAACTAAAAGCGTTTAAAGCAGAAATAAGACGGTGTGCAAACACCTAGAGGTTAAAGTTGGGAAACGTTGATATCTGGTAAATGACCGCGGTGAAGTTAGTTACAAGTTGGATATTCAACAGAAATTAGTTTCATTAAAGTGGAGACTCCCTCCAATGTATCGCGGACAACAACGCTCATGGAGCGGATATATCGCTGCCGATGACGGTGGTTTCGGTTAGGGAGCATCGTTAAATTTCTATACAGTAGAAGAAGGGAAAAAACTCAATATCTGTGCGATCTCCTGACAAAATAACCCCAAACTATTAAGTTGTTGCTTGATATCCCAGGAACATGACACATGTTTTTAATAAATAATAAAAAGAATGACCATATTCTATATATAAGTACATTTTTACTACAATATTGGGTTTTCTCTTCAATAGCGTCCATGTCATGTGACCACGTGGCACCAAATAGGTTTTAAAATGTCTTAATTCATCTAAAGAACCAGACACAACAATTAATTTCTAATTTGAGTGCATATTATATTTTATATTAATATTTTACAGTAATGTTTTGAGTTTTTCTTCAATACCTTCGAGGTCATCTAAAGAACCAAACACAGCAATTGATTTCCAATCTTAGTTCACAGTATTTTTTATATTAATATTTTACTATATTTTTGTTTTTCCTTTAAAAGTTTCCTGTTCATGTGACCAACTGACACCAAATCAATCTCAAAATGTCTTAATACATCTAAATAATCAAACAATATGACTGCACATATTTTCCATTAATATCTGTTTTTGTTTTTTTCAGGTTTTTCTTCGATAGCTCCTAGGTTATGTGACTAAGTGACGCCAAATAATTGAGGCATCCAATACCTTTACAGCTTACAAAAAAATACACATCATTACTGTTGCAGCTGGGGGGCTATGACTATAATGGTATCAGGGTTGTCAAACAATTTTTTTCATTTTTTTTACCTAATTAATTACAGGGTAGATGTTAAATAATCCTGACTAATTAACATTACTAAGTAATGACTCATTGCAATCTGCTGGGATTCCTTACAATGAAATTTTTTAACTGATTGTAATGTTTGTATAATTGTAGTGAAATTACTTTTGTTGTAAAGTGCCTTGAGATGACATTTGTTGTGAATTGGCGCTATATAAATAAAAGTGAATTGAATTGAAATTGAATTAAATATGGCAAAAAAAAAAAACACAATTTTTGGTGTAAAGGGAAAAATCTAATTGTCGTCGCTCTTTTTTTTCATCAAATAAAGGAGAGATTAATAGATATTTTTAAAAATCCAAAATCACATTCACACATGACCCTTTTAAACTATTGATTTTTTTTTTTTGCCAATTGCTAAGCCAAACTAACCGGCTAACATTTTCTGTATAAATATGTGTTTCATTAATGTTGGACAGCCCTGATCATCCTCTTAATAGGACTATCCTACGACAACAGAATGATTTCAGTCAGAGGCTTCAACAGTTTTGCTGCTTCACAGACTGCAACTGTAGAGGAGGAAACACTGAGCTGTCTATAGAGGTTCTGGTTCAGGATGGGATCACTCTGTAAACACTGGGAGAACCTGGCAGAGCTCCACTCAAAGCCATTCAGAGTATGAGAAGATGTGGTGGAGAAAAGACTGTTATATCTAAATGTGAGGAGGGAGATGATATGTGTGATCTCATATGAAAAATGAGTACAAATGCGAGGTAGAAATAACCAAAATACATGAAGAAACGTAAAGTTGGATATCAGCAGCTGTGTAAAATATTAAATAAATCAAATGTTATATTGATTTATTAATAAAATGTCACAATTTACCTTTTTCCAATACGTAAACACTCTGTAGACAAACTATCAAATTCATCAATGTAAACATTAGGACTACATGCTCTTATTGTAGGGTGACCAGATTTTTAAAACTAAAAAGTGGGACATCTAAATTTGACCAAAAATGAAAGGTTTACATATCCTCGCTGGTGACTCATAACAGCTTTTTATTGTAGAAAGTGCGAAAGTAGTAATACTTGAACATCTATTGTCAAAATAAGGACTTTCTTTTGAAATCATTTTAGTGCAACATTTTATCAAAACAACGAAGTAAAACAGCTCGTTTCTCTATAATCCCGCCTCCTGCACCACCCACCCCCAACGCGCTCCGCTCCTCTTCCATGCAGAGCCGCAACAGCTCTGACTGAGAGAAACGGTGCTGAGCTTTATCTCAAACAGTATTCTGACAATGAATTTGAAAAGCACACAATGAAACTGTTATATTAAGGGCTTAGACGTTTGGTTTATTTTATTTTTTTTGTAAAAAATACAGAGTTCATACAACCTATTTCAGTTGCTAAATCTCCAGGCTTTAGACAGAGCCGAAAACATCTAGCTGATTCCAACAAGCAAATCTTTCCAGCCCAGTATATAAAAAAGCCGTGGGTGTTGTTTCCACCCGTTTACTGAACATTCTGAGATGCTACGGATGAAATCATTAACCACACAAGGCTGTTATAAGATCACATTAGCAGCTTGATAAATGGCTAACCCGCATTAGCATGTAGCCACTTACTTCTCCGTCCATCAGGCGTCTTTGTTCTTTGATCCAGCTGCTGTTCTTTAGGTATGTAGAATAAAATCCTGTAATCCATGCAGCCAAACAGTTGTATGTACACACACTGACCGTGGTCCCAGCTGTCTGTAGATCATTGACCAGTGTCCCCCAGTTTAGTTCTGAGCTGTTTCCTAGATCATGTATCCCTTACTAGGTGTAATCTTGCATGAAGCCCTAGGTCGAGCTACATGCCTATTGTAGATCGTTCATCCCAGTCTTGTGCAGGTGTACAATCTTTTCCCTGGTGTCCTTGGATAGATCTGTTTTTTTTGGTCATTTGTACAGATAATGACTTCAAACAGGGTAATTAATCTAGGTAACAAGCAGATGATAGAGGAACTTCTTAAAGAATAAGTAACAGGTCTGTGAAAAAGAATATATCAATAAAGAGAAAAGTCGTACTGATCCTTAGGAATAATAACTATCAAAAAATGTAGAAAATATATTGTAGGTGAGTTACTTTAGGACGAAACTGTTTGGACCTTATTTAACCTCTCATTGGTAGTTAGATTGGAGGTTTCCTTCAGAGATTCTTGTTGAGGTGCTTAAAAACCAGTTTTATTGTGGAATTCCTGTAATTCCAATTTGAACAAATCCTATAGCTGCATTCAGCAGAGAGATTTTCCGCATTACTGCCTAGGCTGTAAAATCTAAGTGCACAGATCTGAATGGGAATAATCAGTGGATGAAATGGATAATCCAAGCTAATTGTTTATGTCCCAGTCTGGCATAAAATCATCTCTGTAAGGTGGAGTAAAGTTTATGCTACATTTCAGTGGGACAGATGTCCCTAGTAGAAGTTAAAAGCTAACCTTTTTTGTGAACTGACATATATCCATGTATTTCCTTTTAGATCTATAAATAATTTCATGGATTTAATCTTTGACCTTCACTAGAGCAACCTGCTTTGAAGATCTGGACTCACATCAGTGAAACTAACGAACCTTGTTACTGAGAGGTGAAGTAGCGCAGAAAATAATTAAAATGGAGCAAGAAAAACTCTCCTGTTCCATCTGTTTGGATCTACTGAAGGATCCGGTGACTATTCCCTGTGGACACAGCTACTGCATGACCTGCATTAAAGGCCACTGGGATGGAGAACGTCAGGGAAGCTGCAGCTGCCCTCAGTGCAGAACAACTTTCAGACGAAGGCCTGTTCTAAAAAAAAATGTAACGTTGGCTTCTTTAGTTGAAGATCTGACAAAGACTGAACTGCAAGCTGCTCCAGCTGATCACTGCTATGCTGGACCTGAGGATGTGACCTGTGATGTTTGCACTGGGAGGAAGATAAAAGCTGCTAAATCCTGCTTAACCTGCTCAGCTTCTTTTTGTGGGAATCACCTCCAACCTCACTATGACGCTCCACCTTTGAAGAAACACAAGCTGATGAACCCGTCCAAGAAGCTCCAGGAGAACATCTGCTCTCATCATGATGAGGTCATGAAGATCTTCTGTCGTACTGATCAGCAGTGTATCTGTTATCTCTGCACTATGGATGGACATAAAGGCCATGAAACAGTCCCAGCATCAACAGAAAGAGCTGAAAAGCAGATGGAGCTCCAGGAGACACAACAGCAAATCCAGCAGAGAGTCCAGGACCAAGAGAAAGATGTGAAGCTGCTTCAACAGGAGGTGGAGACCATCAATGACTCTGCTGATAAAGCAGTGGAGGACAGTGAGAAGATCTTCACTAAGCTGATCCGTCACCTCCAGAAAAGAAGCTTTGATGTGAAGCAGAAGATCAGATCTCAGCAGGAAACTGAGGTGAGTCGAGTCAAAGAGCTTCAGGAGAAGCTGGAGCAGGAGATCACTGAGCTGAAGAGGAAAGATGCTGAGCTGGAGCAGCTCTCAAACACAGAGGATCACAACCAGTTTCTCCACAACTACCCCTCACTGTCAGCACTCAGTGAGTCTACAAACTCATCCAGCATTGAGATTCGTCCTCAGACATACTTTGAGGACATAACAGCAGCTGTGTCAGAGTTCAGAGATAAACTACAGGACATCCAGAGAGACTCATGGACAAACATCTCACTGATGGTCACTGAGGTGGACGTTCTACTGACAGGACGAGAACCAACGACCAGAGCTGGATTAATAAACTATTCACAAGGAATCACTCTGGATCCAAACTCAGCACACAAATATCTATTATTAACTAAGCGGAATAAAAAGGTAACATTGATGGAAGAGGAACAGTTTCCCCCTAGTCATCCAGACAGATTTGCTCGATGGTGGCAGGTCCTGAGCAGAGAGAGTCTGACTGGTCGTTGTTACTGGGAGGTGGAGTGGAGAGGAGAAGCAGTTTACGTTGCAGTGTCATACAAGAACATCACCCGAGCAGGAACCTCGCGTGACTGTGTGTTTGGATTCAATAACAAATCGTGGGCTTTACAGTGTGAAGAAAATTCTCTCACATTTTGGCACAACAGCATTAAAACTCCAATATCAGGTCCAGTGTCCTTCACAATAGGAGTGTACCTGGATCATAGTGCAGGTATTCTTTCTTTCTACAGCGTCTCTGGAACCACGACTCTCCTCCACAGAGTCAGGACCAAATTCACTCAGCCTCTACATGCTGGGATTTGGCTTTCTGATGATGGAGACTGTGCTGAGTTTATTAAGCCTACATAATCACCAGTGATCTGAGGTCCAGTTGGTTCAGATATCTATTTCACTTTCTTTAGTCTCCATCATTGTTGCTGAGAGTTGGTTTTTCTCAGTTTTCGCTGCTCATAGATCAGCTGTCTTTATGGTGTGCTACTTTATCTGTATTGTTTTATTATTCTTTAAACAAATAAATTGGCTTTTTTGATGCTTTAGCATGTTCAAAAACTGACTAAATTTGGTGGATGTGTCAGTCGTGGTGAAAATGTACATATTTTTAAATGGTTTGCAAAAGTCGCAACAAGAATTACTCAACAATTGAAAATTGGTTAGGATGGCCTCAAACTATTTCTACTTCTAAAAATATTAAAGTAGCTACATCTCCTTTTGCAGAAAGTGACAGAGGGATGAACCTCCTTAGGTCCATGGCAAGGCCCAACCATCAGTGGTTGACATCACATAACCCCCTCCCCTAGGAACAGGAAATGTAATATTTTGCCTTCAAAGGTCATATTTTACATCCTTCACCTAATCAACAGGAAACTATACACAGTGACTGAACAGCTTGGTGTCTATGAAGAGGCAGGGCCTGTGGCAACGCTTAAAAGGTCAGTATTTGCCACCTTTAACCTAATCAACATCTGGTTGTGGACGGTGACTGAAAACAAGGTGGTGTAACATTGTTTCCAGAACTGAGAGGTTTAGAAAGAGGATGCGGGCTATGGCGCCATGGCCAATCTTGATGTCATGCCATGGAAATACGTTTGGCTCCAATTTCTACCTACATAATCTGAACCAAATTCAACAACATGGGTAGGAGTCCAACCCCTAAGAGATACATATGCAAATATTTGTAGGGAGTGGACTAATTCATGCAAAGGACTATAAAAGCAGCTGTTTTATCCCCAGAGATATTGTTATCTGCCTTAGAAGAGGTGTGACCGGAGAAGAACAAAAACTACAGTAGTTTTAGGTAAAGCCTAGATTAGATGGACCCTCTTAAAACATTTCCACGGCATCAAACGCACCCAGAAACGACGACTTCCCTCCTGGATCGGTAAGCTAACTCACTTGCTAACTTTGCTAACGTTAGCTGTCAGTTAAACTCCTCTAAAATACATTCCTCACTGGCCACCGTTCAGGTTGGTCCTTGGACATATCTTCAGCAAACGAAACAACCCAATAGCTGGAATTATGCTTTTATTGTCATAACTACAACTTAGAAAAACTAGATGTCTCTATCATGCTCATGTTCCATATCCAACCTTTAATTGATATTTTAATTTTCTGAGATACTGAATTTGTGAGTTTCATCAGTTGTCAGTTATAAATATCAGAAGTAAAAGAAATAAACATTTGAAATATATAAGTCTGTGTATATTCTAATTACATGACCAGCACCTGCACCTTACAGTCTAGTGGCCTGTAGTGAACAGGAGCATGTTTTTAAACAATCCTGCAGCTGCAGGCTCCTGTTGCTACCAGAGGCCATAACAATTCTTGCATTCACCCTATTGTCATAATTGTGCAAAAATAAAATTCAAATATCTGCAATTTCTCACATGTAACCCCATTATCTGCATCAACTGCTTCGGAAACAATGATTTATCCTAATTCTAAGTGTGTATGGACCTCTCAGACAATTTAAATGTGGATCAGTCAGCAAGCGATATCTTCATTGCGTGAGTGTGCGTCTGAATGAAACTGATGGCCTAAAAAAAAAACAGAAAGCCGGTTGACCATTACATTCCCCCCTTAAATCACCGAATTAATGACTAATCAATTTATCTGTAATCCCCAAAAGATGGAAATAGCTGTCTGTCCGTAATCTATGGTGATTTTTACAAATTACCCCCTCCATTGAGACGTCTGTGCCCCAGCTTCCCGGGATGAGTCACGGTGGGCATCTCCCTGCCTTTAGACAGATAACAGACTGGCTGTGTCCATCTGCTCTCCAGACACCGCACACACCGTCACTTTAAGTCCACATTCAGTCTGCCAACCATCACAACAGTGGTTTTCCCCCTTCTTTTCTTATGTTCCCGTACTGTCCAGTGCCGGATGGAGGAAAGATGTTGACACTTCTCCAAAACTTCCTCCGTGGTCAGACAGCACTCGAAGGGGGGAAAAAAACCACTGGGAAAATTAAAACATCTCATGCTGCCGGCTACAATTTGGTTCTTTCACTTTAGGATCAGGTCTATGCAAAAGAGAGGTTCTGTCCACTCCCCGACCAGCTCCCGCAAGCTCCGGAGAGGAAAAAGTAAACAAATAGGATAATTGTAAATACAATTCCTCAACTGCTGATTTCTCAGGGTTTCAGCCATCATTTCTGACCATCCTCACCCCAGAACTAATTTCTTCTTCAGGGAGTGGCCAGTGGTTCTTTGGTGTCGGAAGCTTGGACACCGGAGATAATCCATCTCTGTCCACTCAATCCACTTGTTGAAGACCACTTTGAGGCGCCAATTGATATGGGATATTTCCATAGAGGTGTAGATGAGGATAAGGATGATTCAGTCTATTGGAGTTTTAACATATTTATTTCAACGGTACAGAGCAAACGATTACCCACTCCCGCATAGCGTCTCTGCCTGGGGTCCATTCCAGAAAGCAGGTTATGTGACATAACCGGATAAGTTTGAGGGTAAATTTGTGGATAATCTCAACTTTCAGTTCCAAAAGCGGAGGTATCTTTCAAGGTATGTTAGTAATGTTAGCAACTTAATCTCTGAACATAACCTGCTCCGGACCAGGTTATGTTCTGGGTAAATTTGTTCCAGAGAGGTTCTGAGCATGGCGTGAACTTTTAAATGATGATCCGTTTGGACGTGAGAGCACAGATTATATATATTCTGTCAAAATAACTTCTATTTTGTCAACCAGAAACTGTAGGACAAAGCCCATTACATATTACAATCAAAAACTATTTTACAAACATATTAGTAACATGTAGGAGTATTTCAAATAAGATTACAGAACACATTATATGCGGCTAAATAAAAAATCCCTGCATTGTGAAATAATGACTACTATCAAGTGCATTAAAATGCCATTAACTGGCAACAGTGATAGTTGTTTAGTTGGAATATATTAGTATATGTTGTAAACTTCCATTTAACAAAGTCGCAGGAAGAAAGATGTTGTGCCCCAAGGAAAGCCATGAAAGACTGGTTGGTCTTTACAGAGCCAACAGCTCAGCTGGGTGAGGTGAGATGATGGTGGCCCCTCACCAGTTAGACGGGCCTCAACCTTCTTTTGATTAGTTACATGATACCAAGAATGCACAAAAAATACTTAATATCCCTACATCCCTCCAATAATTATTTTATTTCAATCTTACCTTGTTGGAAAATGTTTTTGTGTTTAATTTTGACTTGAGAAAGAGTTATTTTGGATCCTGAAGTATTACAGGTCAATATATCTCTAAGTCAATGTACAATATTATTTTACCCTCAACAGATTGGTGGAAAAAGAAAGCATGTTTTGAATAATGATCCAACACACAGGAGCAAAATTTTTAATTAAACAATATATCCTCCAGCACCACTTGACCTTAACTGGGAATAAGGGGTAGAACAAGAACGAATAAAAAATGAAGATTTTTGAGAATTAGTATATTTAAGGCTGATGTCTGCAATAAGGCTGAGTCACTTATCTTACCGCTAGGAGTTGCTCCTAAGTCACGCTAAAAGGTCTTACGTAGGAGTTGCCGTTTAAAACCTATTCACAAACGCACTTAGAGCTACTTTTACGTAGTAAGCTAAGAGTGACGTCCCATTGCTAAGGAAAACGTCATTTCCTATGTATGAGTAAATAGACGGACAGTAGTGTGATTGGTTGTTGAATGACACGTGTGAAACCAGGAAATGGAAAACTGCAGTGTTGATAAAAGCGTCATTATGAACAGCGCAAATAGCAGAAATAATGCACGATGATATATTTGTGTCGGCCACGAGACTCACACTTCATACAACTTACACACAATAGCCTACTTACAGAGAGGGTGAAGTTTAAAAACGAAATGCATCTTCTGGCGTCCTATCCAGGGTGTACCCTGCCTAACGCCTGCTGATAGCTGGGATAGGGTTGACTTCTCCTAAGGACTCCCAAACTTAGGAGCTACTTTTAGGCCTAAAAGTGGTTGTGAATTACTTTTATCTTAAGAAACTAGGAGTCCTCAATTTATGAGTGACACGCCCACATTTTTTAGGAGTTACTCCTAAATTCGCCAGTTATGACCTACTTTTAGCCCTAAGATTCTTTGTGAATACGGCCCCAGGTCTTTTAACTGAAATTGTATTGTAATTTACTCAACCTGCGTATCCATAATGAACATGATTCGGACTTCAGTTCTCGTCATTTAAAACAAAAAGCACAAAACTGATTTTGAAAACACTCAAGACCACGTTGCCATGGCTTAAGGACAATTACAACCATTTTTTTTTCGCTCTGAACATCTTTAATCTGATCTAGTTTAAAAACTACAAAAGTAAGACATTTTCCAGAACAATTAAAACCAACTTTGGGATTTGTAAAACCCTTATTTGATTTGTGAAGCTTCAATAAAGGCAGATTTTGGTATGTTTTCTATATCTTGATCTCACTAGATCAGGCCCAGATCAAAAACTGGTTAACACAAACATTTCAACCCTAAACAATATCATTTTACACTATTAACACACCGATTAGAACCAACTTTGGGATTTGTGAAACTCTAAAGAATGTTGATTTCACCACTTTTTTTTTGTCCATCTGGACCACACTATTTTAACATGTTTCTTAAAGGAGATATATCATGCTTTTAAATCCTTCCTTTTCACGTGTAAATCATTCACTTGTGGTCTATGTAAAGTAGAACCACAGTGGTCCAAATTCCATGTTATTGTAGCCCCACAGACCCTCCTATTACCGTTCTGAGGAGCATCTTTAGAGCAACTCATTTTCGTGCGGTCCCTTTAAATGTAAGCGAAACATTTCATGCCCCGCCCCCTCCAGGTTACAAAGCGTTCCGCTCCACCCCGTTCGGCCATTGTTTTAGTCTGATAGCAGCGATACGATTACTACCAGCAGATAAACTTTTTATCGCCAAGCAATCGTCGCTAAATTCCTGTACATCATGTGTACCCCACGACAAAAACTGGCAAAAAAAGCCCAATCATTTTATTCAAAGCATGCAGTACAGTTATATCCTCAGCTAAAAGCTAGCACACATCGCTAACAGAAGCAGAATGTACAATGCTACAACTATCAAAACAATCGCCCGTCTATTTTAGACATTCATGTCTAAAATAAAGTTTACTGTCATTTTAGTGTTATTTGAAGCTTACCGCTTTGCTTTGTCCGTCGTTTCCGTGGAGAGAAGGAACTGAAGAAGTCTTTTGGCAAATCCCTCCTGATACAGACCGAGGTCGCTGAAGCACTCGTCCTCGAACGAGGAGAACTTTCCCCACGGATGTCGGTATATTTCCACTAAAAATACAATTTAACCAGGCACTTCTCAGAGGCTCTGATGCTGGGGGTCGATGTAGGGATTTGTGTGGGTTAATACACCCAATAACTGAATATTTTGACTTGCTTTCTTGAAATTTCGACATGACTGACCTTGGACTACAAAATCGCTGTGGGGGAGAAAAAATGGCGGCTTCACGAAATTGGTTACCCGGAAGTTCATTACCTTACTTGGCAGCTCAACAACAAATGCTGTGACGTAATAGACAAGAAAACGTAATAGCGAATAGAGAAAACTAAACAGACGGAAAAATAGGACCAAAAAAGAATGTAAAGATATAAACACAGCACCAGAAGAGAATAAATGTAAGTTGTCTGCACTCCTAAACACCCAAAATACACATTTACATGCATTTAAGGGCTAAAAGGTGGATTTTCCATGATATGTCTCCTTTAAAAAATATATAATCCACATATTTCAAACCTGGGTTAGATTATTCTACACAAATCGCATGACAATTAAAATCAACCTAAAAACACTTGTTTAAAGCTGCTTTTGACTAAACAATTATGAAACTTAATTGATGTTTACTTTCTCTAAAGTTTTTTTACTGCTTTTCATTGTTGTTAATTGTTAGTTTTTATGTTTTTTGTGTTTTATTCTTAATCGCTGTTTTTACTTTCCATGCTTTTATCATGTGTTTGGTTTCTTTACTATCGAATCATTTACAGCAACTTGAATTATCTTGTTGTTTTTGATAACTTGTCTTGGTTATTATACGCCTGTTGATTAACTGTGTTTGACCATATTTTACAAACTGAATTTAAACTCTTAAAAATGTGAAATACAAAAAAAAAATAGTTTACTTTGCCTTAATCCGCCACACATAGAAAGGTTCTCAGAAGTGGCTTGTAGTAGTGATGGATAGATGAGGCCTCATAAAGCGGTGCAACACGTTGCCCAAACTGTATTGACACTGTTGGATCTTTAATATACCTGAAGGCAACCTAACCTTATTGATTCAAAGACATATTCCTTAACATACAACTATTTATGTAATTGTATTTCACATTGTGCTTATTTAATATCTTCATATCTTCTAAAATATGATTAAAGTATGTTATATTTCAAATATATAATCAGGAACGATGTGGATGTGTGTTACAGCTTCTGAAAAAGCAAAATTGAATGTGATTTGATACATGCTCCGACGCATGTGTTGCTCTAGATATCCAAACATTGGTGGGGAAATGACATATAGTCTATTGTGCTTTTGATGGATACAGTTGGTCAGCTGTTATACTATGAAAAGTTTTGTAAAAAAAATACAATTTTGATCCATTCGTAGTTGACTTTAACAGACTATACAATGCACTACCAAAACTATGTATTATTCAGTCTCAAAACATCTTAAAGCACTTCTACCCACCCTTTCTATTAAAAATACTCCAATTACTGATTAGAAATACTCTAAATGAAATTTTATATCCTGGTAGAATAAACAAAAATGACATACTTTACGAATTTGATAAAAAGTCAATTGAGAAATAAAGAACTACTTAGTTAAAACTTCCTATTCAACCAAAACACAGTTCAAAATAATGAATGCCATCTACTTTTCTTAAGAGTTAAGAATTTGGTTCAGTATAGGAAACAATACCTGCTCATTTTGTGAAAATGATATTGAAATAATACACCATATCTTTTATTAATGTTACAAAACACAATTATTTTGGAAAACTTAAGAAAAATGGATTAAACAGAAGATAACTTTTCCATAATCTATCGCCAAGGATATGGTAACATTTGGAGTTAACAAGAAAATAAATCAGCTCTGCTATAAATTAAATTAAAGTCTCCATCCATAAAAAGTGCTAATCGTTCCTTATTTCAGTGTGTTCTCATCTGAATTCCATTGATACTTGAAATCCCTAAAATACATTGAGACGAGTAATGAAAACCTGTATAACATGTTGATTGAATTCCCTGCAAACGTAACTTAATCCTAACCGTAAAGTATTTTATCTTCACTATTATATCCATCATATTCTTTCCTTTATTTTCTTGTACCTACTTAATTTCTGTGAATTTGCTCCTGCTGAATCCAACGATCGTGTTAGGGCCATTGTAAAAAAAAAAAGAAACATATTTAGGAGTAAACTTCCGCCCCCCAAAAAAACAGAAATTCTGAGAATAAAGTAACATATTTTCCATAAAAGTTGTAAAATTATGAGCTAAAAAGACAGAAATGTTTTAGATTAAGTTAATGTATTTCCTGAATAAAAAGCGTAATAATCTGATGTAGAAAATAAAAAATAAAGAAATTTCTATGATTAAAGGCAATTTCAAAACTACTCTGACACAAGTCAGAAAATTTTAAGGAAAAAAACGTGTGCCTTTAATTATACAAATTTCTTAGATTTTGTTCTTGTAAATTATCCACTTTTCTACATCAGAGAATTACACTTTTTTCCCCCCATAGAAAATGTCTGAAATTAATCTAAAAATTTCTCTTTTAAATCAGCAGTTTAACTTTTAAATTTTAACGACTTTTGTGATGGAGAATTGTTATTTTTCTGGAAAATAATGTGTAATTAATCTCAGAAATTCAGAGTTTTTAGTTGCAATTTTACTACTTTTTGACATTGGATAATTTCCGAGTTTTTCTCTGGAAAATATGTGACTCTAATCTCAGGTTTTTTGGGTGGGAAATTGCTTTCCAAAATATTTTTCTATCGTTTACAATGGCCCTAATACTTTCGCAGAATCCACATTTGAAGTTGTACAAACATACAATTGTTAAGTTGCCATATTTGTTTGTACACGTGGTACTAAATCAAGTTTGAATAAATAGTTTGTAGACCTCCTGTAGGTGGGGTCACTTTAAGAACAAATTAAAAGTGGGCTGGGTTTAGGATTCATCTCGTCATCAGGTTGCGCCGCGGCAATATAGGAATCGGTCGATGCGCGGTATTTAGTACTTTCGGCTTAAATTAATCTATTCTTATACTGCTCAACCATGGTGATAAACTGCTGCATTGTGGGGTGCAAAAGCGCAACACACGATAACCATGGAAACAAGCTGGAAAACGGTCTAACTTTTCACCGTTTTCCTGCTTGGAGGCGTAACCAAGGAGACCAAGTATCCGAAATAACAAGGCGTCGTCGGATCGCTTGGGTCGCGGCCGTAAGGCGACAAAACATCACCTTTAAGAGCATCCCGGTGTCGATGAGAGTCTGTTCTCTGCATTTTCATTCTGGTAAGTTACAGATGCGCGTCTTTAGGCTTTATACATCCATTATTTCCTTCCACTGCGACGAGAGGCTGAAGGTGGGTGTTAATATAAAAATAATAATAACATATATATTCATTCTGTATTGCACAAAATAGCAACACATTAAAGACGGTTAACTATTTATGTCATGCTTCATTAAAATAGAAATAATTATTGTCATTAATTATTAAAACTTCAACACAAATATCACTTTTTTTAAAGGACACCAAACTGTAGGTAATTGGTAAGTACAGATAGTATTTTCTATAAGAATAAAGTACTTTTGCTTTGAAGTTTGTGAGTAATAGTTCCTTAAAGTACCTACAAAAAGACAAAAGTTCCGTATTTGATAAAGGATAAAATGGTATTTTCAAAAAATGATACTAGGCCACATATACACTCCTACTCTAATACTACCTAGTACCAAAGTATGAACTACTTTTACAGTGTACTTTTTCATTAATTGTACTTCAAACTAAGTACGTACAAAAAGACAAAAGTTCTGTATTTGATAAAGGATAAAATTGTAATTTTAAAAAAGGAAACTAGGCCATCTATACATCTATATAGGCAGAAATGTTGGAGCTGCTCACTTGACTACAGACAAACGAACGACGTCTGGCTAGACCGAAGTGTCTGACTGATGTTCATTAAAACCTGACGGATATCAGCCACATTTACTGTTTTCCTGATGTTAAATGGTTGAAAGTCACTCTGATGGAAACTGGGCCTCCTAAAAAAGATGGATGTGGCATTTATATTCAGGTAAAACCATGTTCTAATGTAAAATATGACACATAATGGACACAGATGTTTTTTAGTTTTTGATCGCAGATTTCTGCTGTGTGTTTTGTAGCAGAAATATGAAGACATATTTCCTCTCTTTTTAAAAAGAAGGAGGGGGGGGTCGTTTTATCATAAGGAGAATATTTCAGTCTTACTTTCATACTGTTTTTATGCCCCAATGGGACAGATATTAAACCATTCATCATGTGGTTTAGGTCACTCATTCCTAACATCTGAAACCACATTTGTAAGTTATGAGACTTTTTTTGGACAATGTTGGGAGATGTAAATATTCATTTCCTCCCACTTCACAACATAAGAACAAAAATAATTTACAAATCTTTCTTGTTTTTGCGCTTAATCTTCTCGTCATGGACTGTTAGTCTAGTGAATACGGAGAGATTTGGTCTTAAATTTAACGTTGGAAAGATATGTTGTTCCCCCGTCATCTGATGGAAACTAAATAAGTCAAAGACCGTCTTACTGCTCACTTTGCTCAATTCATGAACAGTTCGTAGAGTATAGAGATAATGGTTCTGAATTTGCCAATGTTACAGAGAAGGAGCAGGAGATTTCAGCTCCTCCCTCATAACATGGGAGAAAAATATAACCTTTACGCTGTTAAGTCCTCTTATCCTTACTCCTGTGAATGTGAAGAAATTAGCTCTTAATTTTTTCACAATTAGGCGGGGGGAACAGCATTAGTAAGAAACAGGCCTGTATGGGATTTTGTTCCCATGTTCTGAGGGGGGAACAATTACATTTCAGGCAGCTGAATTATTCTGTCCCCCCCGCCGCCCGCCTAACTTTGACAAATGAAAACCAAATGACTTCATATTCACAGGACTAACTGTCCACGATGAGAGGACTAAGCAAAATAAAAGAAAGATTTGTAAATTATTTTATGTTGCGACGGGGGAAATGAATATTTACAAAGGCTACCCGAATCATTTACCATAAATATCTCTACAAAAGTAACAGCTTTATTATGACTACTTGTCATTTTTCCCCCCCTAGAAACTTGGGAGCCCGTGTGACCGTGTTTGTGGATCCTTTCCGCCTGATAAGCCACCCTGGTTTATGTCCGAAAAGGCAAATCGCTACTTTGGCAGACCGGTTAGGACGCAGGATTGTCATTCGGCTTGCCGTGGTTGAACTCCCGCTCAGGCTGTCACTTTGCCACACATCAATTATTTTGAGGGTTCCTGCAGGAAAGTAGAATATAAACATAAATGCAGATTAAACCGAGGACATTCCCCCCCGGCTTTATTTATAAATCTTTGTCTCCATCACATAAAAACCAGATGTGTAATTTTTTTAACAGTGCAGATCTAACATCCATGTATGCTCCCATTGCTATTCTCACACAATCAGTATACAAACTGATATTCCACTATCTGAAACAGTTTCTTTATGTGTGAATATTGTAGCATTCTTAGCAGAGATTCATGTTACGTCCATTAAAGACTTGCATTCAAAGTGGGCACTGTATCAACAATGTCCACACCAAAAGCGTCAAAACGCGCCACATGCCCCCAGCTGGAGGCTTGAACATTCGCTCCTTGAAGCGTGTACAAAGCAAAGTTGACGCGCTTGAAAACACGGCGCGTGTGGGCGGAAATACGTCACGTCTGGGAGGAAGTAGTGCCAGATGGTGTGTTTGCAAGATGGTAGCTGTTGAGCTAACGTTTGAAGAGTGTCCTCTCTTTATTTAGTTTGGAGAGCAGAGCAGCGGCGTAGGGGACATCCTCGCCGTATCTGGGTCCATCAGGTCCTCCAGAAGCGTGAGCACTTTGGTGAGTTTCACCACTTGCTCCGGGAGCTGCGACTGGATGACGGCCGCTTTCAGCGGTACCATCGTCTGTCCCTCGCCCAGTTCGAAGACCTCCTGTCCAAGCATCGCCCGTCTAGACACCAACTACAGGCGCTCAATCCCACCTGCAGAGCGCCTGTCCATCTGCCTGCGGTTAGTAAAAGTGTTTATTACCGTAATATTTTATTGATATGTGTGCTGTTATATGCTAAGCTATCAGTTTATACACAGATAACATGGTGTGGTATGCTATCAGTGAATATTGTCATTTCCTGATAGCAAACTGTAGTACGGAAACGACTGTTTATATTTCTAGTCATACTCAAGCGGTATATCTCATCAAGTCCTGAATTGATTATATTTATGCTATTTTATCAGCGTTTGCAATGATAGCATGGCTGTGGTGTCATATCAATGTATGCTCTCTGTGTTTGCTGATATCAAACTGTGGTATGAGGACCACTGTGGGTAATCTTTGCAGTGATACTCAGAAGGTTTATCTTTTAAAGTCTTTATTTTTTTTTTTATTTAGACCTGGTTTAATTTTGGTGTAGAACCAGTTAAATATTTGCATATAAACCCTGCAGCTGACTCTATAAAGGGTCACCAGCCTTTTTAAAACTGAGCTAGAAATTTTTTTGAGTAGTTTGGTTCATCTTTAGTTATATTATAACTATTTTTATAATTAAATATTATCAAAATTAATTCAGTGCATGTTCAAGCAGAGACAAAATGGAGCCAATTTCCAGTTCTTAACATTTATTTTGAACAGATGAACAAATTGCAGTTTACAGAGAAAGGTGCCCTAGTTTCTCTGGGCCAGATTTAAAGACATCTGACAATTGAATGATTTTCCTGTCATAACTTTTATAGACACCAGACTTCGCCAGGATTGTAGGCGTTTCTTCTCCCTCGAATCTGCTCCAATCAGAACCATTTTCAAACAGTGTCTTGACCATGATTGGATGTCAGAGAATTATGCAGTCATAAGATGAGTTGTGTCCTTGTTCCTGGTCAAAAGTTCATTCTGAGAATTATGGTTTTATGGTTCTAAGCAACACTCCCAGCTTCATGGCCTTGGTTCCGGCATACTAAATCTACATAAACATCCTGGTTTTTACAGCCTGCAAATAAAAAACGTGGGAAAGTGTTTTATGATTAAAAGGTTAGCAAGATAACAATACTGACCAGACAGTGGTGTCATTACAACAGCAAACTAAATAAAACAGACTTTTACCTTCTGAATAATAGATGTTTAAAACATATGTAGAAATAATACCACAACTCCCTCTTTTCAATCTTTTTTTTTTTTTTTTTTGAAAATAGATTGATATCTTCTCTGTACTCTCCTTCAGGGTTTTGTTTAAAACCTAAGATCAAAAACCTGTAAAGCATATGAGAATGCAAAAAAACTCAAACCCAAGAAATTTTTATCAGTTTAATAACATGAAGTCTTTCATATGATACCACAACAAGACTTCCAGATTAAAATTCAAAACACAACCTGTTAAAATACCCTTCTAACCTTAACTCCCATTACTCCAAAAATGTAATTCTGTTAATTATAAATTCACCCTCTTTTGGCATTATGCAAAAAATTCATTTTAACAATTCCCAAAAACTAAATTCAAAACCCAAAAATGTATAAGAATGTCTTACATGTGAAGAGATAATTAAATCTGACTTGATACATGTTAATACTGTGGAAGAAGCTTAGAAAACCCATGAACAAAGACATTATTACTATGTTATATTCTGAAATAAATCAAACTTAAAGTGTTAAGAAACCTGTGAAATAGAAGGTATTGAGAACCCTTTAAAAATGTAATCCTCGAGTCTATTTAGTCTTTCCTTTCCCTAATTCTGCTCAGCTATTCTATCTTTCTATCTAGTAGACCCTCTTTGCTTATTAATGCAAACCTTAATACAACCTTAAAAACATCTGGAAATTAAGAAATCCTGAAAATTAACTGATTAAAATTCTTTAAGAAACCCTCTTAGGCAGTGTTAACAATCTGCACTTGTGAATAAAAAATAGTTAAACAACCTGTAAAATGCAAGAAAATGGTAAAAAAGTCTATTCAGCCCGTTTTGATATATTTGTATCTTCTGTTCTTCTTTCTTCACTCTCGTTGTAGCCCACAATGCCACCTGGCAGCTGCGAGAGCGATGTACAGAGCTGATCAGTGTTCCAGTTTTACTCCCATATATGCAGATAACCACTCTCTGAAATGCCAATTACTTCATTAATTGAGCATTTCCCCCAATATACACAAATCCACAGCTGGCCCCGCTTCCAAGAGCTTCAGCTTCTGTTTCAGCTTGGTCAAAACCTTCTTGACCCTCTTTAGGTAGATTCTTGCTGATCCTCGACCAGGTTCGTTGTTGCCGTGGAGCTGCATTCAGTAAATGTCTATAAAGGAACTGTCTTTTCCAAATGAAATCACAATCAGATGATTACAATAATAATCCCTCTTTAATGGTAAATTACTCCCGCAATTGACCATTTCCCAAACACAGCCAATTCATTCAGGTGCAGGAAGATGCGATCTGATGCCATTAAGAAAACCTGGTATGGAATCAAATGATTAATTTAACATTTCACATTGTTTCTGAATTCTTCCTTACAGCTTAAAAAAAATAACATGTGTCATATATCCAGAAATATATCCCATAAAATACGCAAAAACTAACCTAGTTAGCCTGAGTTTTTCCCACTTTAGCTGTCAGACCCTGTAACTTTTCCAAGTATAAATTAACAAAAACTAAACCTATAAATTTAAAGTATCCAATTATCTTCAAATTCACCAAACCTGAGCATGGGAACAGAGCCATGTTTTCCCATCCAGCACCCGACAGGCCTGTCCTACTGGGGCAGCAGCTTTTGTGCTCTCCCCATTTCCTCAGGTGCTTGCTGTGGATAAAGCCAAGAACGTTTGTTAATCTCAGCAAATTGTCTCCTGCATTATTGTCGAAAGGCAGTTATGATCATACATTCCACAGTTAAGCAGGGACCCAGACAAAAGAGACAGGCCTCAACACAAAGCACCGAGCTCCTTGCCGCCTTCTGGAGTGCGTCAACAGTGGACACTAAGCCCATTCACGTTCCATGCCCTAATTTGGCAAATCAATATAATCTTATTTAGTTTTACCAAACATGTCCAGACAAGTAGATCTATGGTCTGATCACAAATACAATCAACAGTATAGAAAAACGCAGGTTAACCTCTATCAGTCAGTCTTACCCACTCTGCAAATTCTTTCATCACCCCCATAACTTCCTTCCTGGGCAATACATTTCAGTCTCAGCAGTCTCCCAAATCCTTGAGGTGAGTAAAATATCTGAAAATTAATCAGTAAGATCAGTAGGCTCTATGTTGATGTCTTACAAAATGGTGTCTGAGAGCAAACATAACATTTATGACATAATGTCTATTCCTCAGATATAAACTGCATTGATACCATTCACTAATTCTTTCCTTTAAAGTTTAGTGGTCTGTTCACAAAGTAAATAGATAAATAAAATAAAATTAAAAACAAAAAAGGCTGGATTTTTCTGTTAGATATTGCTAAAGCACCACTAAAACATTGCAATAACAAAAATAAAGTCAATAACCATCTGTAAAGATCCAGTCTCCAACTCCCCATCACTTAAGTGTACTGGATCTCTATCAAGCTGGCTCAGACAAAAAATATCAAAATTAAAAACATCAAATGTTTAAAACAAAATCAGAGAATAGTACTGACTGATAAACACAACATAGTTTTACAAAAATACTCTTCAGTTTGCTATACTTCAAATTCTATCCATATTTATAAAGAAAAAATCCAAGATTTAAATCAATAACAAAACAGCTTCCCTATACATATTTCTGTGGGACTTTAAAACCGTAGTGCAAAGCAGGCATGTCTCATTCCCTGATCAAATTGATGTGAAAGTAACCAGGTGGTTGCTTATTGTTAGAAATTGCCAAACCTAAAGTACTTTTTTTTAACATAATCCAATATAAATTCAAAGTACTTTTGCTTATATGATTCCTCTTTAAACAAACCCAAATGTGCTAACTTGCCCAAATATTCTGATTGTAAATAATAAAAACATTTCATACTTCAAAAACATCTGTCCGATTCTGTGAAGTGAATCAAACATAGTCAAACTGATTTTTGCAACTAAAACTCCTCTTAAATTTTTGTAGGATACATAGTAGTCCAATTCCCCTTAGCAGTAGAACAAAAAAATCAATAAAAGAGGTTCAAGAGATAAGATTTCTCTAAACACAAACTAGTAGCTTTAAAATAAAAACAAAAACTAGCATTTTTCAGTATCCCAATTATCCTCTCAGGCTTCTTTTTTTTCTTTCCTCCAATGATAAACACCAAATTGAATTGAAGCTTCTAGAAATGTCAAATAAATTACCACTGAATCATGTTTCTTTAATCCAGCTTCTCAAATTAACATTTTCCAAAGTTCTCATTAATAAGCAGACCGCAGTTCAGATATCTGGGTCAGAATCCAAGTTGAAAAAATATATAAAGGTTGAGAGAGAAAGAGAAAAAAATAAAAAAAAATAAGAAAAAATAAAGAAAATAAAATCAAAAAATCTAAATAAATTGTCAGTTACAGAGTCCCCACTAATCAAATGATATATTATGCCATTATTCTATGATCAGAACTGTTCCAAAATGTTGTAGGACCTGTAAATTTACTCTCAGCATCAAGTAGACTAGCTAACAATCAATAAATAACATCTGAAAGATTAATCTTAAACTTTTAAAACTAAAACCAATTCTTATTTGTCAAAACAAAATGTGTATTCAAATATATGGTAAAAATTATTTCAATGTAGCTGGTCCAATCACATTTTGCTTCTACACGATCAGAATAAATTAATTTAGAATTTACTTCTTACTTCCAAATTAAACCATCATTTTCGATCACCGCGATATTCATTACTTTCAATCCTTAGACCAATTCAAATTTATCCCCAGCTGTTTAAAAAACAAAACTGATGCCTTAATAAATGACTCTGTGTTTTATATGTTTTCTTTTTTTCAAACTCAAACATTCAAAATTCTCAATTCCCACTAGTTTAGAAAAGAGCAAACTGTTAGTAATGATTAAGTGGTTGTTTTGGATGGTAAAAAAACATTTCAATTTTTAACGGAATTGGGAAATATGCTGGGTTACTCCTTGCGCCCCCAGTTGAAATTTGTAAATCCTAATAAGCACATTAGTGTCCAGGAAAAATCTTAAGAAATGTTAAATCGTTTAAATAATTTAACATCAGTCTCCTTTAGATCATTTATTCAGAGACCAAGCTATATTTCTAAAGTCTATAGAGCCATCAGAAATAAACCAAACATAATTTTAGCATAAATGATACTTATTTAAATCACAGAAAAAATTCATTCTCTGTACCATTCAACACGGTGCTTAAAAAAATAATTTAGACCAGTTTGTTGCTTTCCAATTAACACCGTTTGCTTTTTGTTTTATCTTTATAATTACTACTTATAGCTTTATCTTTATTTAGGCCAACTTAATCAAATCCTGCTTAGATCCATCAAAAAGCAACAAATCCACGTAATTAAAAATAAAAAAAAAGAAAAGCAACTTTTATTTTTATTATACACTCCCCTCTTTTTAATTTTAAAAATGAAATCAAAAATTAAAACTTCACCAAGTCAGAATCGACTCATGAGTAATTGTTCTTAGTCAGTCGCGTTTAATTATAACATGCAT
>JAPXFQ010002269.1:0-149044 GCA_028564705.1 Apricaphanius iberus
GCTCAGAGGGGGGAGGGCGTTGAGGGTGAGGGGGGGGCTAAACTCAACCTGGGTGTCTAGTGACATGTGTTTTGTTAGCAGTGTGAATGTTGGGGAGGATTTAGGTATGCCCCTGGCATGGGGGCTGGTGGATTGCCGGGGCCCCCATGGGGCTCGGCGGTACCGCTGCCGTGGGCCCCGACTGGACGTGCTGGGGCCTCCCACCCCTGGTGGATCGGGCCGAACGGGGGTGCCTATTGGAGTCAGCAGGGGAGCTGGCTCCCTGGGGTTGGCAATGGTCACCCCAGTTATTTTCTCCCCATCCCCATGCCTCTGTCCACCTGCTCCTTCATTCTACCATTCACAAGGCCTTGGGACGTGGGCACGTCACTGGGGTGCGGGATGGAGCTTCCGTCTTCGCTACCCGGTGGCGGCCTGGGTCCCGATTTTATTGAGCAATTTAGACACTACACTTGCAACATTTACAGGGAACGCACATGTAGGGACCTGGCGGTGTGGCGCCACAGGCGAGGCCCCCCCGTTGTGGGGGCCTCGCCTGTGGTGCCGGCACCCACTGGTTAAACGCATCTAGACACTGAGGGCCCGGGGGGAGATGGGGGTACCCGGCAGTATTCCCATGTCCCCCCCCTCTGTTTTAAGTGCACATTAGAACAACACGCAACAACACCACATTGAGCTGGGGGAGAGAGGCTGGGGGGTCTTTCCACACCCCTGTTCGTTGGACCATCAGGGGTCGGAGCCCGGATAGAACATCACGCCGTCTGGTCGGGGTCCTGGGCTGGTGGGCTGCTCTTGCCGGTGTGGGGCCTTGGCGGTCTACTTGTCCCCGTCCTGGTGGGCAAAGGGGTCTGTCTCCTGGGTGCAGGGGCAGGGTTCTCTACTGGGGTGTCTGTCCCTGGGCCTGGGAGTATGGAGTATAGTGTACGTATGGGGGGTATGAATGAGGGTATAGCGTCCTTTTTTCGTATGTCCTGTATTTGTAAGAATGTGTACACAAGAAAGGGAGGGTACGTATGAGTGTCTCTGTCTGTCTATGTCTACCTGTCAGGTTGGGTGTTTGGCTGCTCTCTGGCCTGATGCATCTTCTTCCCTCCCCGTCACTCCCCGTCGGTGATGGTTGCTCCTGCCCGCTGGTTGATGATGACTCTCGATGCCTGGGGCTGGGGGTCCCGGTTGCGGCCCGGCTCGGTCCTGGTGCATGTCGGGCGGGTCCTGGGTGGTCCGGTGTGTCGGGCGGCCGCTGTTTCGGGCCGATGTCCTCCTTGGATTGACTGGGGCACCTCTTATGGGGGTGCCGGGTTTGTAGAATAGGTTGGTGCCGTCCGGTGGATCGGTGGGGACCGTGCCTGGCGCCCAATCCTCCTGCCGGTTCCAGGACTTCAGCTGGCTGGTCTGTTCGCCTGGTGGGGCTGTCCGGCATTGGCTGGGCCCCTGATCTTGGCGCCCCACGTGGGGCGGGATCTGGACCCTGGAGCTGGAAGATCTGGATGTCCAGGTGCCGGCTGGGCGCGGCCTGGGGAGGGCGTACATCCGCTGTGGCTCCCTGGCGTGTGGATGTGTGGGGGCGGGCCGGGTTGTTGGCGGTGGGTACTGGTCCGGGGTGGCGGCGGCGTGTGTTGTCCGTCGGTTGGCTGCGGGTCCTCCTTGCCTGCGGCGGCGGCGGGGGACCCTTGTCGGCTGGTCACTGGTTGGGGCCCCGCTGGGGGGTGGGGTGCCCCTGGTCCCCGTGGCCTCCGGTTCCTGGTCCGGGCCCGCCCTGGCGTAGCCGGTTACCGGCGGAGCCCGTGGGCTCGTCACTGCGATCTCTCGGGCCCCAGCATCGCGGCTGGTGGGTGCTCCCCTGGGGCTTCCATCTGTTCCCCTCTTGGCGGGTGATCGACCCTGCGCTGATCCGCCTGTGGACTCTGTACTCTGTGGGACGCTGGATGCATACATCTCTTGCCTCCTCCATGTCTGTGCCGATTCCTGTAGGACGGATTGACGGTTCCTTACACCAGCTATCAATCACTTGCATGGGGAAACCTTATTCCGACCTGCATGCTCGCACACACATAGGTGTGGGGACATAGGTGAGGACGGACATATCTTAAGCTGAGGTTATCATCATTAGTTAGTTGTTCACAGGAGCTTACCAGAAACATTTGTATTATGTTCATTAATCAATGCTTGTGTGTAGTGAATGTGTAATTCTTTGTTTATTCTACCAGATCCGAACTATTGGTTTGGTTCTGTACACTTTGTTGTTTTTGTTTTGTATTACTGTTTCTCTGCCGTCCGGCAGAGGTGGAGGACTGGGATGTTTTCTTGTGTTCTTTATTTGCCTCCCTGTCTTGTGTCATCGGTTCGCCCCTCTGTTGGTCCGGTTTCTTTTCTTCACCTTCTTCCTTTCTCCCTTCTTGTCTCAGTTTAATGTCCATGACATCAGGAAATTGAACCCACAGTAATCACTAATAAAGATTTTTCATATACATCAAGTGGCGTACTACAGCGAAGCTGTAATACTCTGCTTGGGAAAGTAAAACTGTTGGGCTTGTACTTGGTACTCAGACACCAATTCTGAGTAGCATACTGCTAGACAGGACACGTTAAAAAAAAAAAAAAAAAATAAAATAAAAGAGTGAAAAAAGTGATCAGTCTCCTCTCCAACACTAACCTAAGCCATTATAACTATAAGTTTCATCAAAAAGGAAGGTTTTAAGACCGGTATTAAAAATGGACAGGGTATCTGCCTCATGGACTAAAACTGGGAACTGATTCCACAGGAGAGGAGCCTGATAAACAAAATATCTGCTTCCGTTCTACTCTTAGAAAACCTAGGAACTACCAGTAAATATTGATAATATTTGTATATTATTCAATAACATTGAAAGCGAAGTTCTCTGTTAGGAACATATGGAACAATCAGATCTCTGATGTACGATGGAGTTTGATTATTAAGAGCTTTATTTGTAAGGAGGAGGATCTTAAACTCTATTCTGGATTTAACAGGGAGCCAATGAAGAGAAGCTTAAACAGCTTGAGGGGAGCTGCATGAAACCAATAACCTACTAAACCAAACCCATTACATTATTAGTGTCTGGTTTTTACCAGGAAGCCATTCAGTTTTACCTCTTCCTTCTGTGTAATAATTCATTAGTACTTGGGTATCTCTGGTGATCTCGACAAAACCCCCACATCAACTGGTCTAATAATTGCATTTATTGTTGAAGCCTGTTGTGCTTAAAGAACTGTCTTCTTTCAGCTGTACCTCGAGCCAAGCCAGACAACAACCCAAAAACCCCAAAAAAACATTGCAAAGCTAACTGTATGTAGTGCAAAGCTTCTAGACGCGTTTCGAGTAGCTGACAAGCTACGGAGTGAAAGTCCTCAGATATGATTGCCACCAGTTCAGTATGAGGATATCTACAGTTATTTGATCAACATTCCTCAACTTTACACAGTAGAAGCAAAGAAGGCATGCAAATCATTAGGACAACTCCCAGTGCTCGACTCTTCATACACATTTTATACCGATCAACCATCAACATGGCAGTTTGATAAGTTACAAGTTACCATTAAGCCAGATTGACCCCCAACAGGAACTATTTATACCTTCACCAGATAACTTAAATGTCATAGACATGTCCCGAAATTTAACTTGAGGTAATGTTGGACCACGAAGTGAAATGGCTCGTTTCTCTATCAACCCGTCTCCTGCACCCCAACGCTACGCTCGCTCCCCCGCTGCACAGCTGGGAACAGATCACACTGAGACAAACAGTGCTGAGCTTAATCTCAAAAAATATTCTGACAAAGAATTAGAAAATCACGAAGAACCACAATGAAACTCTGTTATATCAGGGGCTCAGACGTTAGGTTTATTTTTAACTTTTTTGTAAAAAAAAAAAAGAAGCAGTCAATAGAGCCTACTTCAGTTTATACATCTCCAGGCTTTAGACAGAGCCCAAACCGACATAGCTAAGTCCACTATGCAAATCTTTCCAGCCCAGTATATAAAAAAGCAATGGGTGTTGTTTGCACCTATTTACTGCACATTCTGAGATGCCACAGATAAATTAATTAACCACACAAGGCTGTTATAAGATCACATAAGTAGCTTGGTAAATGGCTAACCAACATTAGCATTAGCATCTAGCAACTTACTTCTCTGTCCATCAGGCGTCTTTGTTCTTTGCTCAAACTACTGTTCTTTAGGAATGTAGAATAAAATCCTGTAACCCATGCATCGAAACGAGCGTTTTCACAGAGAAAGTAATAAATCCAACATAAAAATTGATTTAAGCTGCCAAAAACCGAAGCAGCCATGAATTTTGAGTAGGAGGAGGGTGTGTTTGAACTCTGTCACAGGTAAGCCACTCTGCCTGCAGGGGCAGTGCAGATACCTCAACACCTCTTGTTTTCAACTGTTGATGTCACCAGTTGAACACTGAGTCGATTTCTAGGAGAGGGAGGGGCAGCTGCGCAGAGAGCATACTTCAGGAGGATTACTCAGACATGCGTGAATTAAGCCAAAAACCACTCTAGTGGTATTTTGTTATGAGAAAATTGCATTACCAGATGGTTGAAAACTCCAAAAACTTGATGTTGCATGATATAGGCCATTTAAAACACTACTGACTTCTTGTTATTACTGAGTGAATGAGGTAGCATTTTACTTCGGTTGCCAGGGTGCGCACACATACTTTGGCTGATGTAGGTAGTAAAAGGGTCTATACGCTGATTGCGACTGGATATGAGCTTCTCCCAAAACACTCCAAGTGCCTCCAAATTGTCTGGGTGAATCAATTAATGTAATGCATGCTATGAGTAAGGTCCAGGTTGAACAAAAACGAACTTCCTCGTAACAGAAATGTTTACAATATTTGTATAAGTATTGGGTGTACAAATATACTTATTCATCGCAAATAAAATTTTGTCAGACCTACAGTCCCAATCAAGATTATTGATTTTACCATCATGCAGAAAAATGAACAAAGACACCAGGCATCAAATCGCTGAAAAGAACGAAAGTTGAAGCTTTATTTAAATTATGGTTTGAGAATACTACTTCCACCACTACCTCACATCAGCCACTAAGGAAAGCCGCGCAACACTCTGAGCACTCATAGCTCAAGTATGGGAGAAGTGAATGGGATCAAACTACTTTTTGGCTTTTTTTGTGGTTAAAATATAATGCTTCCACCAAGTACTGTATATATTTTATTTTTTACTAGTGTGTTAAAAATCACTAACAGTAAAATTAATAAATAGAAACATTTTAGTGGTACTGAGACTTGATTAAGGTGTGCTTAAGCATCCACAAAAACGGTCTAAAAACACTGAATCTGAGAAGGACCTGGGTGTACTTGGAGAATCGTCTCTCCAAGGACTCGTTGGTAGGACCAACCATGTGAGATGCCCTCTATGCATGCCTGATTATTAAAATATATATTTTTTTAATGTTATTTTATTAGTTTTTGAAATATTTTGACCGTTACATATATAAAATACATACTACATCCTGTTAATAGTCCACAAATGTAGGTATAAATGATTGGGGTGGGTACCAGTGTTTTGTTCAGGGTGGCACTCTCCACCTCACCCCACTTGTGGGGCGTCTCTGCATTGTGGACATCCTAGTTGTCCTGCCATCCCGGGGCCAGTCATAACATTAGACTCATACGTTGATATTTCTGGTGGCCCTCTTTGAACAAAGACATAATTGAATATGTTTCGCCTGCACGTCCTGCAATTGAAACAAGATATATATATATATAAACCACCCTCTGATCTGCCTCAACCTCTGCCAGATCCATCTCGTCCTCGGTTCCATATCCCCTTAGTGTTACATCTCCTGTGTTGCTGGTTCTGTGGTCTCTTTTTTCCTTCAGCAGCCTAATGAGGGTGGGCATTCCTGATGTGAACCTAACAGCAATTATATAGTATAAAAACGCTGTAGGACGACTACTCCGTCCTGATGGTCCAACATGACTGGTCAAGGAAACGCTCCTGAGTACCAGCCTACCTCCCTCAGCCTCAGACAACTTGCCCACTCTCGAACATTCAAGACCCACTTGAACCACCCTACCGAAGCCGTTCCAGGAGGACAGCCTTCTCTCCTACGCTAACCCATCACAGCACCGAAGAATGTTTCCCTCACAACTCTTAACGCTTCTCCCTCCATTCCAAACAAAGCCCAGCACGCTCCCATCACCCTAAATCGAGTAGACTGTTTAAATAAACTTTTATTTCCTTACCTGTCTGAGAAGTTGGTTCTGCATGTGGGTCCGGAGATAATCCTTGTATATGACACTTAGACTTTGTCACAGGACTCTAAAGGTGAAACAGTTATTCTGTTGATAATTTACCTCTTTTCCAAAGCCTGCCATTTCATCGCTTTAAGTAACTGTTAAAATACTTGGTTAAGTAACCAAGTTGTTTACTTAACCATTTTTCATAACAGTTACTTAAAGCAGTTGTGTGGAACCACTTAACATAACATGTTTAAGTAAATCTGAGGTTTTATTTTTTTGAGTGTACTTGGAGCCAACAACTCACATGGGTAGAGTATGCTCACAACTCTCATATTTGATCTGCCACTGGTCTCTCCCCTTTTGAAGTTATCTTAGGTTACCAAGCCACACTACTGCCATCCTGACACCCAGACTCCGTTGTCCCCATGGTCCGTGCTCAATACAACTCATTCCACTGCATCTGGGATAACAAAAACTCTGCCCTTCAACATACTTCTGATCAAAATAAGAAAATAGCTGACTGCAAGCATCTACCTTCCTCCACATACTTACCCGGACAGCAAGAAAGGTTATCCTCCAAAGACTTCCCTTTAAAAACAGACTAAAAAGTTATCTCCCAAATACCTTGGCCCAGTTCCCATCATCTCAGTCCCTCTACATTCAAACTTAAATTACCTTCTCATCTCCGAGCTCATCCTGTGTTCCACGTCTCCCAGATTAAACCTGTACTTTCCAGTCCATTGTTGGACTGTTGTTGTTTTTTCACCCTCAAATTTTATGTTTCTTGCTCACAGATTTTCTCCTTGCGCACAAACTGTCTCTTTGTATGGATTGAAACTGCCCTCATAAACCTTCCTTCTCTGCTTGAGGATTCTGTGTGCTCTCTAGCGATCAGAAGTGTCGAGCACCTCGATGATGCTCAAAGTGACCAAGCATCTTCTATGTTGTCTTTTCTCTGTCTTCTCAGACCCCCACACAGTTGTAGCAGATGACTGCTTGTACTGAGCCAGGTTCTGCCTGAGGTTTCTTCCTGTTAAAGGGGAGTTTTTCCTCTCCCCTGACGCTATATGCTTGCTCAGTATGAGGGATTGCTGAGGAATAGCTGTGGTTGGAGTCTGTATGATCCGGGCACAACATCACGTTGATGACTCATCACAATCTGCTGGGATTCCTTACACAGAAGACTTTTAACTGATTTGAATGTTTGTATAATTGTATTGAAATTAGATTTGTTGTACAGTGCCTTGAGATGACATTTGTTGTGAACTGGCGCTATATAAATAAAAGTGAATTGAATTGAATAGCAACCATTCCAGCCAATTGAATGACAGTGCTCCTGAAATGGGAGCGGCCATCTTAAGGGTATGTTTGTTTTGTGAACTTGGCTAGCCTACAGGGCTACTCCTTAGTGTGTTTGCTGCAGACGCGGACTGAGCGTCGGGAGAGACGGGACATTTCCCGGTGGCCTGGTCACTGAACTGGCCTGCTCTGTGATTGCAGATGGTCAGGTTGGGTAGTGCTCGATTTCTACTCAAACAATCCATACTGTGGCTCCTTAGGGAATCTGCATCAGCATAACAGACACATGGTACTCGTGGGACATACTCGTGGGACTCCCACACTTTCTGTGTCAGTGCCCTCTGTAACATGCACTTTTTTCCCAGCAGTTTAATCAGTTAATATGCGGAAACTTAATTTTTCTACCCGTCTTTAAACACACTTAAAGTTTACACAAGCTAGTGGGAAGCAGTTAATCACAGACAAGTACTGCTTATCAGCCGAGCTGCCTGTTCAACAACCGATCCAGCTGAAGGCAAAACATTTTGACAGTTTTCTCCACATAAGCTGTAAATTGAGTTATGTTGCAGATAATGTTAGCTGATGACTAGTTAATACATGTCAATATATGATGTTAATTCAATTCAATTTATTTATATAGTGCCGTTTCACAACAGATGTCATCTCAAGGCACTTTACAAGAAGAGTTATTACAATACAATGTTTAATTTAGGAATTAGAGAACCACAGAAGATTGCGTCATGAATTCTCAGCAATCCCTCACACTGAGCAAGCATGAAACGACAGTGGAACGGAAAAACTCCCCTTTAACAGGAAGAAACCTCCAGCAGAACCAGGCTCAGCATAAGCGGTCATCTATCTAGACTGTCTGGGGTTTCGAGAAGGCAGCAGAGACACAGAAAGAGCAAACAGAACTGAAACAGAAGCTGGTTGCAGGACGTGGAGAACATTCCGCCACTGGAATGCCATCTTAGTCAGGGTCGTCAAGCAGGGCGGGTCATGAGCACCTACTGTAGGAAGAGACTAAGAAAAAACTGGTTAGTGCTTGAATTGACAGCACATCATGCAGTTGGGGAGAAGTAGGAGAGAAAGTAGGAACTGACTCTAATAATGTCCTTCATGTCATGATCCATCCCTGTCTGTGTCGTTCATTCCTCCCTGTTTGTATTAATTAGTCCTAATTCGTTTCACCTGTTGTCCTATTAGTCCTCCCTGTATTTCCCTACTCTGCTCCCAGGTTCTCTGTTTTCTGATTACCCTTCCCACAGTATATATGGCTTTCTGTGTCTGTCTGTCCTTGTCGGGTCGTTGTTGTCGTGTTATCTTAGTCATCGTTGATCTCCCTTGCTTCTCATCATCAGCTTCCCTGTGCTTCTCGTCACCTTTGTCTGGACTGCTAATAAACATGGGCTGTAAGAGCCACAAACGCCACTCCACATCTGGGTCCTCCTTTAACCCAAAACTGACAGTATGACCTGACCTGCCACTGGACCCAGCGGAGTATCGCCACACGGAGGAAGAGTGGAGGGAATTGATAGACTGGTGCGTTAAAAACAATCAGTACTCAGACTCACCTTTTTGTGGATCTCGGCTGGCTCTCTGTCCGCCCGGTGTTGGGCCCCGCCGTCGTGAGGGGGGGCGGCTTCCCCGCTACTCGGGTCTCAAGCGATCCCCTCCTGGAAACACGGCTGCTGTTTCCCCAGCGTTCCTCCTTGCCCCCATGGACGATGATTCGGAGGAGGACGATGATGGTTTCCCGGATCTCTCCACTGACCTCCTGGACAACGAGCTGGACTTCTGCAGCGGCGCCCAAAGTGCGCCGGTTTCGCCGCGACATTCCGCTACCTGGTCCGACCGATCGTCCTCCCTGGCTCCTTCCACTGGTCCTCCGTCCGTCTCTGAACCCTCTGGGATTGGACCTCAATCTGCTTGCCGGTGCAGAAGAGCTGCTCCGCCTTCGCTCCAGGAGAGCTCCTCTTCCTCTATCTGCGCTCCCGAATGGACCGATCCAAGTGGCGATTCCTTGGCGGAAGCTTCATCCAGCACTAACCCTTCAGTTCCTGGATTGTCCTCGCTTCCCCCTCAGGATCGTAGCACCTCGACTCTTTCCGTCCCGCTTGATGCTGTTCCCAGCTGCGTTGATTCAGCTGCCGCTTCCTCCTGCCGCCAGCAGCCAGTTTCGGGTCCGCCTCCTCATCCCCTTCAGCACCACCAAGCACCGGCACTGTTCCCAGGTGGAGCTAATCTCCTGGACTCTCCTGCTCTTGGCCTGCCAGCCCTGCATAGCTCCATCAGACTGTTTATAGATAAAGTGTCTGCTATAAGATCACCATGGGCTAGAATTTCAGGAGGAAGCAATGGAGGTTCTCAGGCCATGGAAACTGCTCTTTAATAAGACCGGTTTGACCAGTTTCTGGGTCAAGGCTGAGTGGAATAAACAAGCAGTCTTGGCCCAAGTATTAGGAAGACCACCTCCACCTCATCCTCATTTCCAACCAGCCTCAACCTGCACTCCTCCAGCGGACTCCATCAGCAGTGAGCCCAAGTTCCCGAAAGAAGCTGTTTCAGAGCCCGAGTTCCCTATAGAGACTGTTTCTAAGTCCAAGTTTCTTTTAAAGACTTTTTTAGAGCCTGTGAGCCCTAAGGAGCAGCCTCAACCTGCACTCCTCCAGCGGACTCCATCAGAGTGAGCCCAAGTTCCCAAAAGAAGCTGTTTCAGAGCCCGAGTTCCCTATAGAGACTGTTTCTAAGTCCAAGTTTCTTTTAAAGACTTTTTTAGAGCCTGTGAGCCCTAAGGAGACTGTTTCTGAGCCCATGATCCCAATAGAGACTGTTTCAGAGCCCATGATCCCAATAGAGACTGTTTCAGAGCCTGTGAGCCCTAAGGAGACTGTTTCTGAGCCCATGATCCCAATAGAGACTGTTTCAGAGCCAGAAAGCTCTATAGAGATTCTTTCTGAGCATTCTTCAGAGGCTCATCCGGAACCATGGACAGAGTGTGATCCAGAACGCAGTTCTTCAGAGTGTGATCCGAAGTTCGAGTCCTCAGACCTGGTTCCAGTGGTTGCCCATGCTCCAGTGGAGGTCCCCGAGGTCTCTCCTGCTCCAGTAGAGGTCCCAGAGGTCTCTTCTGCTCCAGTAGAGGTCCCAGAGGTCTCTTCTGCTCCAGTGGAGGTTCCCGAGGTCTCTCCTCCTCCAGTGGAGGTTCCCGAGGTCTCTCCTGCTCCAGTGGAGGGCCCAGAGACTCCTGTGACGGTTCCAGACTCAGCTCCTCTCAGCGACTGCCAGCAGCAGGTCGCTGCTCCTCTCAGCGACTGCCAGCAGCAGGTCGCTGCTCCTCTCAGCGACTGCCAGCAGCAGATCTCAGCTCCTCTCAGCGACTGCCAGCAGCAGGTCGCTGCTCCTCTCAGCGACTGCCAGCAGCAGGTCGCAGTCAAAGTCTCCTCCGAGGGCATCCAGACGGATGCGCCTCAGCTCCGAGTTTCCTCCGAGGGTGATCAGGGGAACACGCCCCCCGTTCCTGCTCCATCACAACGGCGCCTCTCAGCGCCGGTTTCTGCTTCCTGGGAGGATGTCCCAGCGGACATGCCTCCGCCTCCTGTATCCAGTGGGGGTGTCCTGGAGGAAAAGTGCCCAGTTTCTGCCGCCGGAGGGGGTGGACTGGTGGACGCGGCTCCCATTCCGGTTCCAGAGCCGGTGTCATGATCCATCCCTGTCTGTGTCGTTCATTCCTCCCTGTTTGTTTCCTCCCGGTCTGTTTGAGTTAATTAGTCCTAGTTCGTTTCACCTGTTGTCCTATTAGTCCTCCCTGTGTTTCCCTACTCTTCTCCCAGGTTCTCTGTTTTCTGATTACCCTGCCCACAGTATATATGCCCTTCTGTGTCTGTCTGTCCTCGTCGGGTCGCTGTTGTTGTGTTATCTTAGTCGTCGTTGATCTCCCTTGCTTTTCGTCGTTACTATCCCTGTGCTTCTCGTCACCTTTGTGTGGACTGCTAATTAACATGGGCCGTAAGAGCCACAAACGCCGCTCCGCATCTGGGTCCTCCTTTAACCCAAACCTGACACTCCAACATTAACTTGGTTAAAAGTACTAATGTTGCCTGTTTTACATCCCTACTGGTCAATTAATGCTGGGAAAAATCCCAACCCTCTTTTATTCATGTGCAGAATTGTGCTCACTATTACTGTCTGCATATTTGAAAGAAATATATTTTTTTTAAGACAGCAGTAGGCAGGGTTGGGGAGGCTCTGCAAAGGTACAAAGATAATATAAGTGTATAAGTGGTTGAGAAAAAATAAATTTGGCACAAAATGGAAGTTGGCACAAAAGGGATGTTAAGGCTATTATTAACAGTAATTTCTTAATTCTAGTTTAAAATTTTGCTTTCCTCATTTTCATATCTTTGTTATAATAGAAAATCAGAACCAGGTAGGGCACTCAGGACTAGAGGCCAGCAGCAGGGAAGGTAAGATATGGGTAGGTTATAACTTTCTGAGAGTAAAAGAGTAATTTGTGGGAGTAACCAGGCAGGAATCATGACAGGGTTATAACTAATATTTCAGAATTACTCTCATTCAACTCTAAATTATCATTTTGTCTGTATTTTAATAGGTAACCTAGGATTAATGTCAATTAGTGATATGTGATGGCTTTACATTTCCCAGTATAGTTTTAGATTAACTAGAATAAAGCAATTTGAGTACAGGTTATTTCAGCATAAATGAAATACACATTTTGTTGGGGGAAGAAACATAAACTTTGTGTGGGCGCATGGGTAGCCTTTGTTTTATTTTACAATTTGAAATCGGCCTAATGTCTGTCAGAGGTCCGTCAGACACTTTGTGTGTGTTGGCTGGGGCAAATTTTCAAGCCTTACCTGCATTTCATGTGGCAAAGCAGCAAACGCAAGCAATGCAAAAGTTCAGTTAGCTGAACTTTTGAAACACTTAACGCAGTGCATCAACGAATCTGAAAGGCGCGCCCACGTGCTTTGCAAGCTTCAGCTTAAAAATGTACATGCGTCAAACTAGATGCGTTGCTTGATGCTGACAAAGTGTGCGCACTCTCACTCTAGGCGATTTGCGTTAATTGGGGGGTGGCCTGGAATGGTATCAAATTCCCAGCCTGAATTATTGTCCAAGTCCATCCCTTGTCTGCTGTTACATTTTTATATCAAATTACAATTTCCATATTTTGATGTAATGTACGATGTTTGTAAGTTATAATGATTTTGTATATCACAGCTGTTTTACGGGTTTGAATATTGTGTTGTCATTTTAGGTGATGTATTAAATGAGTTTGCACTTGTCATTTATTTATACTGTACAAATAATTTTGTACTTGTACAGTACTTGTGGTACTGTTATACCACAAGAGTAGTAAGTAGAAGTTGATTTGACAGCTTTAGAAAATTAGCTTTTATCCTAAAGACTTGGCTTAGGTATTGCATCAATAAAAAGGGATTCAATTCAGTTTATTTATATAGTGCACAACAACAAATGTCATCTCAAGGCACTTTACAAGAAGAGTTATTACAATACAATGTTTAATGTAGAAATTAGAGGATAGAGAAAGTAACTGAATGAAGCAGCGAAACTTCTGAATTGACTTTCAGCCACAGCAGCTGTACTGTAACTATGCACCAAGCAATAATTTTGTCCCCCATATTAACCTCATTTAATCACCTTGCAAGTTTACAACTAAGATAAAAAATTGTAATAGCTAGACAATATTTTTAAACACATAAAATGAAAAGGATTTTTTCTATTTTATGGAGGAAGTTTAATTTTGGAGCCTTTTACTGGTTTTGAACCCAAGTGTCAAATAATATATAGAAGAACATTTTCAATCAACTCAACTACAATTCGACAGCAGTTTTATTTTATTTTATGACAGAAACAAAATCTAAACAATTTTTCATATTAACAAAATATAGTTAAATGGTAACGGCAAGCAAATATAGGTAAATGGTAACAGCAAGCATAAAAAAACAAAAACAGAACTGGCATCCTGGAAGACAAAATTAATTCTCTCTCAGGTTCTAACTAGCTTGGAAACCATTAAATAACAAAAAAGGGTTATTGTTTTGAAAACATGTCATGATTCCCTGAAACTTATAAATCAGAGCAGAAAGCTGGCGTTGCTTCTCTCTGACTCTGAGCTAGAAAAGTGGATATTTTAATCAGAGTGGAAGCTTTAAAAGCAAGCTTTACAGGTTTTGAGAGTAAATACACATATTCACGCTCTGAAATTTTAAGTGTATGCTGTTAATTTATGGCAGTAAAATTGCCCGATATTTTGATGATGCTGATTACTCATAAGCTTCCAAGAACTCTCCCCACTGTTGCTCATGTTTGGATTGCTCCTTGGTAAGCCTCAACACCACTCTCACCTGGAAATCAAACCATACTCACCTGCTCCACCGTTCGTCCCAGAGGTTCTGCCAGTCCACTCTTCAATACTCACCAACACAACCTGCAGAGACAAGGAAAGGAACCATCAACACCTCAAACCACTCATTCCAAGCTGATCTAAGTTGACTGTTTCCTACATACTTCCTCCAAGCCCAACTTCTATTTGTTCTTATTATTACAACATCATGCCAAACTCCAAGTAAGATCCACTACTATCTGCAAATTGCAGTAATAAGACTCCTCACCACTCTTTCAACTCATAATAACCACCAACCTGTTTCCTCTCCGGTGGACATCCCCTGTCAGCCCACTTGCCGGTTCTCCTCTTCAGTCTGGTGTTTCTGTTTCGAGTTGCTGTTTCCCCTCTTCAGTCCAGTGTCCCAGTCCAGTGTTGCCGTCAACATGCCCTTGCCTAGTCTCAGTCCTTTCAATACATATTTTAAACTGTTTTAGTGTTGTCTGGAGTTGCCTCTTTTAGAGTCTCTGAAATCACATCATGACAGATTCCCTTACCCGGGTATTTAATCCCCCGTTTTTTCCCTTTCCCTAGTCGGATTGTGGTAGTGTTTCCACACTGCTCTGTCCTGTCCTGTCCTCATCTCTATGCTGCCTGTTTTGGACTAAATGAGTTATTCCAACTCTAAACACCTCTCTGCGCCTGAACCCTTTAACCACATCATGACACCTACAGGATAATCGGAATACGTTTTTGTTTTTTATTGAAATCAAATACATACCTCAAGTGCAAATATAAAAAAACTGCACCACTACACTACATTGATAATTGGGAAACTTTTTAGGGAAAACCTGGTCTGATCCGGAGAGACGGCATCCATCCCACTTTGGATGGAGCAGCTCTTCTTTTTAGGAATCTGGGCAGATTTATTAGTCCTTCAAAACACTGATAAAGCAGGGTCGTAGTTTATCCCACCTCTCTGCAGCTTCTGTATTGTTACCCACTCAATACCCCATTGAGACAGTGTCTTGCCCACGGCGAAAATCAAATAGACTAAAAGTTAACCTGACAAAAGCAAACTATGAAAATCTCATTAAAATAAATACCATCTGAGCAAACAAGGAAATAGGGCAATTAGATGTTCCATTCTTGCTTCCCTATGTGTTTGCAGCTAAACATGTTGTCACTGGTCCGATTGGGCAGGTGACCAGCAAAGATTACACAGTCCAACATCTTTTTAGCAAACGTATACACAGAAGCAACACTAATTTTAGTCACCTCCGATTTACGTTACAGGTACAATAATCATGGACATGCAATTTGGTTGATGTTTATTCATGAATGGAAATGTAACAAAGAACGTCATTGAAAAGAAAATAACGTAACAGTCAACTCATCCATGATTAAACCAACAGGGGCAGCACATGACTATGATGATTAATTGGTGCAGGTGGGGGGATTGTTGCTTGTGGGGGCATTGGCAGACAGTACCAGGAGAGGATGCCTTAAGTGCATGTGATTATGAACAGCAGATGTTGACAGACGTTTGATATATCTCCCTCTGCTGATTTGACTTTTGCACACATTACATATCTCTTTGGTTTTATCTGCAGCACTGACTGTAAAAGGCTTCTGCACAGAACTTCAGCAAGTTTTTGGCAGCTGGAGGACCAAGAGATGACTAAGCAGCAGGCACACTCTTTTTGAATTGGTTGCCCAAATCCATGTGGGGAGTTTCAGCTAAGTTAATAAATGACGGGAAGCTATGCTAGAGTTAACAAGTCCATAGCCTCCATCTTGTTGTCTACAAAACACAGAGTAAATTAAACGTACCAAATAACTCCCAGAAGTCCAAACAATTTGACATAACTGCATAAGCCTTGTTTTAAGTTTTTTAAGCAAACATTAACATTACTCTGTCAACAGGCTATTGTTTAAATTAGTGGGCTAACAGAGCTACATGAACAGAGTGAAAATGAGAGCACCTGACTGCAGACGTTAATACTAATGCAGCATAAAGGAATAATCTCCCAATGAAACTCAACTTCCCAAAGGTTATAAACTGCCTCCAGACCCCACTTAGGGTACAAAAATGTATTAAACAAAAATAGTGATGCAGTTAAGCTTTTTTTTCTTTTCTTTTTTCCCCCTCAACCGAGCCGTCTCTGTTGCTGTGTGGAGCAGCCTGTGTCACTCACCCCCTTCACCTAACTGCTTAACATCACTCACTCTCTCATGCTGGAATGAACTGTCGTCTCATGAGGAAATGCAACTTTTCGAAATAAAGTGTTTCTTCTTTCCAAATAAAAATATTTTTTTTTCGGTATTTGTTCAAAATAAATATTAGTGAAAACATTATTTGTGCCTTTCCAAATACCATTTTCCGATTCGGCTCCGCCCCCCCTATATTATACATAATGTTTGGATTAATTTTCCATTAAACTGATAGACTCCATCCCTTTGCACTGCCTCAACACACTCTCAATGGTCTGTGGGCAGTGATTACAAAAAGAGCTCACACCGCCCAAGCTCATTCTCATTGGTCTGATAAGAATCCTGGAGCACAGGAGAACATTGAAAGTCCCTCCTCATTCACTGAACTGAAAGGAGATGCAAGGCCAATTGCTAGTCAAATTCCTCTCTTTTGGTTCCAACCTGCTGGTCAGGAAGGAGTTTCCTGACCAGCAGGACTCCCCCCTCGTTTAGCCATGAAGTCTGCTGGCATCTGAGATATAGCAAGTTAGCTCTCCCTCTAGACAGGCACAATGGTTATAGCAGCCTGCATCTGAACACATTCATCTCAAGTGCTTGTGCACACCGCAGTTCCTAAAAGGATTCTACCACAGTGTGGACCTTTTTTTCTTTCTTTTCCTTTTCTCCAGCGTTGATCATTGACTGGCAGTGTGGATGAAAGATTATCATCACAGTAGGAAAAACTTGATAAAACTGTTTTGGGGTAGCGCTGCTTAAAAAAGTTTTCATAAGAGCAGTCTTTACGTGAGGGACAGAAGCTTGAGTTTCAATTCCTTTTTGCACCCGCTGAGTTATTTAGGACTAAAATATGTTTCGACTGAAGTCAAATCTAGTTTGCTTTTTATTTCGGCTGCACGATGGTAATTTCAGCAGTGCATCAAGGGCCTTTTTCTTTTTTTGTTCCTCCTGGTGGTCCAACAGACTAATATTTCCCTTCACGTCAATTCTGCAACGCCCTGTAGTTATGAAGAACTTAAATAACATATGCAAACATTTTCAAAAAACTGATGGCTGCACTTCACACGTTACATCTCCACAGCAGAGTGCGAGTGGAGATTCAGCGCAATAAATGCAATTTTGGCAGACAAGATGAATAGAATGATAAAAACACTCAACTATCTTCCCTTCATCTCTGCACGGAGCACAGCAGGGGTCAGGTACAAAAATTATTATGAGGTTTAAAAATATGTCCCCTCAGTTTAATAACACGTTTTATTTGCATGCGCATTTTGGGCATCGTGCTGGACCTCTTCAGAGCTTTAACCTGTAAAAAAGGACATTATTCCTTTAACTTGTAAATAAGACGATTAAGCTATACTCAAAGTCACCAGTGACCAGGATTGTATTACAGTAAAGAGATATGGGTGACTGTGGCTCATAAGGTTGAGTAGTTGTCTTGCAATCAGAGGGTCGTAGGTTTGATTCCAGCTTCCTCCAGTCACATGTTGTTGTGCCCCTGGGCAAGGCATTTAACCCTAAATTGCCTACCGATAATTGTATCGGTGTATGAATGTGTGTGCGTTTGTGAGTGCGAATGGGTGAATGTGGCTCCAGTGTAAAGTGCTTTGAGTGGTCAACATGACTAGAAAAGCGCTATATAAATTCAATCCATTTACCATATGAGTTCATCAGTTACCTATTGAAACTGTATTCAATTTTGAATGAGTCTTTATTGAATGTAATACATAGAGAAACTGTATAAGATTGTGGAATACCAGGCAGTTTGGATACTGATTGGATGAAAATTGCGCTGGTGGATGCACTGTTAAAAAAAATGCATGAGGTTTTTAAGTGGTGGGGACAAAACTGTAATTTATAAATATTACCAGGGGCATGTCCCCATCTGTGTTATTTTTGACCAAGATATGACATTCAAATCCCATATTAAACAGGTTTCCAATTTTATTTTTTTTCACCTCCGAAATATTACTAAAATTGGTAACATCCTGTCCAGGAGTGATGCAGAGAAACTAGTCCATGCATTTGTTACATTAAAAATGAAATACTGTAATTATCTACTATCTGGAATTCCACAAAATGCAATTAAAATCCTTCAGGTGATCCAAAATGATGCAGCAAGATTTCTGATTAACATTAAAAGGAGAGATCAGACTTTCTCTGTTTTAGCTTCTCTTCATTGGCTCCTTGTATATCCAGAATAGAATTTAAGACCCTCCTTATTACATCTAAAGAGCATAATAATTGAGCTTCATCATACATCAGAGATTTGATTGTTTCATATGTTCCTAACAGAGCACTTCGCTCTTAGAGTGCAGGTTTATTGGTGGTTCCCAGGATTTCTAAAAGTAGAATGGGGGGCATATCTTTAAGTTATCAGGCTCCTATCCTGTGGAACCAGCTCCCAGTTTTAGTCCATGAGGCAGACATCCTGTCAACCTTTAAGACCAGGCTTAAAACCTTCCTTTTTGATAAAGCATATGGTTATAATTGCTTAGGTTTTCCTGAGCTATTTCTGTAGTTATGCTGCTATTGGCTTATGGTGCATTCACATTGCACGCTTTGTCATTATCAAGCAACGCTCACAAAGCGAGTAGTTCGACGCATATACACAGCAAATAGATTTTTAAGCCGAAGCTTGCGAAGCTTGTAGCGGGCCTTTCTTTGTCGGATGTTGTAAACACTAGCAGATCGCGGTTGGTCAGGCAACATCGACGTCAGGGAATGTCACTACAGTGAGACGCTCTGGTTGCCCTGCTGCATCAAGAGCTTTGAGACAGTCAAAATTTCAACTATTTGCTGGTGTTTGGCACTTTGAAACTTGAAACGCAGGTAAAGCTTGAAAAGTTGGCGGAGCCAATGCAAACAAAGCACCGTAGAGATTGCGATCCTCCTCTGACAGCCTCAACCATAGACTTAACATGTAATCTTGCCGCTGCCGTTTCGGGCAGTGTGAACACACCATTAGACGGTTGGATTCCAGATGACCACTTTTCCCCTCTGCAATTTAATTTTTTGCTGTTTTTTGACAGTTAACCTAATTTTTTCTGTGTTTGTGAAGATCCTGTGTCATCTTTCCTGCTACTGCTTCTAGTCTTATTCATCTTTCCTAGCTCGTATTTTTCCATTGTGGCAATTAAGATAAAAAAATAGAATAAAAATGAGAAGAATTTAAATTACTGTGAAAATTAGCCTCAAAATCCCTTTTGGTTCATTTATATTTTTTCTCAGCCTTTTATATTTTCTTATCTGTGCAGACCAGTCATGACCCTGCTCTGTCTTTTTGACAATAAATATTTATTCAAAATATGAGAATAATAAGTTCTGATTCCAACAGCCAGTCCCATACTGGTTATCATTGTGAATGGAACAGAATTTTGGGAAATTGAGCTGCGATTGTCATGATTATACTGGCTTTTGAGATTAGCACACTTGTGGAATACCCCTAATGAGCAACAGTTGACAGCGAATGAGTTTTCATTGAAATGGAAAGCTCTCCAGTACAAGTCCAGTTTATTGAATACTCTAAAAGCCCATTTAAACAAACAAACATAGCGGTCTATTTTGTTGTTTTTTACGTCTGGCATTAAAAATTGCCAAAATACAATATTTGATCAATTGGCCTTACAGTGTATAGCATCCAGTGCCCAAAAGCTGCATTGACTACTGATTACATCAGCTATAGAGTACAGTTCTAAAATGGTCTGGGGCTGATATTGGGCTGACCATTCAAAGACAAAAAAAAATTGGCCTCTGTGACCTCTGTCCTTGCCAGGCGGTAGTGTGAAAGGATAACGGTGCTGCGTTTCTCAGCACCTCCGCTGACAAAGAAGCATATGGGAAACTACCCTTTCCAGTCGGCTCATGGATCCCCTGGCTGAAAAAAATAAATAAGGAAAGTCAATGGAAAGTTATTTCTGGTCCGCTTTACCTTTTGCCATAGGCTTTACGTCAGTTTAAATAATTATGTTTTGTCAAGTGATTTGTTTGTAAAAGATTTTTTTTTTTTATTAAAATGACTACAAATAAGAAGTCACATACTGTATATGAGGTCAAAGAGTTAGCACTAGCTAGCACTTGAAATACTCAGAAAATGCTGGCTCTCATTCCACCACCTGTTTCTCCCACTGCACTGCTGCCACTTTCCACATGGTCAGATTTATAGTGGTTTTCTCCACGTTTCTTCCTTCTTCTTCCTTCATCCTGAAAGAGATAGGCGAAGCTCACTAAAGTCACAGCAATCTTTGTAACTTTTAGTGATGGTTGAAAAAAAGTAATTTCTCAGCATCAAATTTTACTTTAAAATTCAGATATATGTTCGATCTATGTTAAACAGGATTCGAAATTAACTTTTATCGATCCGACGTACCAGATGGTTTGGCTTAAGCTCCTCATAGGCTTTAAAAATTTAGTAGCAGCTGTGTCACATTGTGGTTTTAAGAGGACCAAAAATGCAGAGGAAACTCTAAATAAGGCTCATAAGGGTTTTAATGAAAAAAGAGTTACAACAAATTGGAGAATCGTAGGAACACAACCAGGGACAACTGACAAGAATCCAGCGAGGCATAGCTGAAGGGGCACAGCTTAAATACTGATTGAGGAATGACAAGGAACCTTGTGAGAAGCATAAATAGGGTAATAAGATGCAGGTGGTGAATGAGGAGGAGGCAGAAATGGCAAAGAAGAAATAAGAGAGCTGAGAAGGAAAACAAGGTGCAAAAATCACCCAGAAGATAATCTTAAATGTATCATAGCTACAAAGAAGAAAACTAAACACAAGCGAAGCAGGGAGAAAAAGGAGTACAGAGGTCACAGAGAAATAAAGGTAGAAAATAAACACATGTAACCTGAGGGGGAAAAAAACACTACAAAAAAAATCCTCAGGAATATACACTAAGGGATAAACCAAAACCAAACAACCTGTATGTGACAGACTGATGACTCAAAAGATTATGTTGAGGCTTACAATGTTCTTGGTTTGTTTGACTAACTTATGTCATTGCCTTAAACCAATAAACCTTAATTTTTTGTTTGTTTTCTAAACCTAAAATATTTTGTTGGGCCGATAAAGTTTGGTTTTTTATATAGCACAATTTAAAGATTTAAGTGGCCAACTGATGGCTCAAAAAATTGTGTTGAAGCTCACAACTTCCTTGGTTTGGACTAACATGTTTTTCCCCAAAAATGAATCAAACTTAAATTTTTCTGTTCTCTAAACTCAAAAAAAACTTTGTATGGCTGACAGAAGGAAGTTGTTTTTCTACGGGATAGATATTTTGACAAGGTATACTATCAGGGCCCGGGCGGTAATCATTCTCACAAATCCCAGGTGAGAGCCATGTGCGCTAACCATTCAGCCAAAGGGATAACCCCGTGGCCAAGCAGCCAGGAGACATGATCAATCTGAGTCATAGTGACAGGACCTCAGCACTGTCACCGATATGATATTCTTCTTTCTGTAAAATTAAAGAAACTACAAAAAACATGGCTATGAAAAAACAAATGCTTTCTGTTGTACCATTTTCCTTAATATGTAAAAGAAATTAAAATGCAAATAAAAGTCTACCTCCATCAGCATCAAACATCTGTGATAGTGAGCCATCTTCTTTCTTGAATTGCACGTATGCAATTCAAGAATGGCACTACAGTGTTTGGATGTTTGGACACGTCTGATCTACGAGAAGGACCAGTGACTATTTTGTTATTCTAATTTTGGTCGCATTTGCCCCTGTGTGGTTGGCATTCTATCGCTGGCCATCAGGGGCCGTGGTTAAGCTCGTTTTTCATGGGAAGCCTTCTTCCCCTCCCCTCGACAAGTCCATGCACGTTTAGTTACGTACAAATAGACAAGGCAATGTACCGCGTGCAATTACTTAACTTTCCATGAAACCTACCACCTACATTAATATTTCAAGCATCTACCAAGAAACACCATGTCATCATCAACTGGGTGTCGAGAGTGTACCAATGCAGACACCTCCCACTTCTCTTCCGATGATTAACCCTGGATTAAGCTGGTCTAGAAGGTGGATGGATGGATGGATGGATGGATGATTGAAGATTGTGAGTTTTTACTCCAACATGGAGTGATTAAGGAAATAGGATTTGCTACACTCATACCATTGAGACCTCAGAAGTAGGGAGACATTCAAAAGCGGGGGGGGGGTTAAGAAAATAGAAAATTATATACATATATATATATATATATATATATATAATTATTAAGAATATTTGAATCTTAGAGTATTTATTTATTTGACAAAATAACAGTCCACAGCAATAATGTAAGTTAAGAAAGTCCCTCCACTTTTTGGTGAAAAACCTTTTGTGTAAAAAGGTTGCAATGTTTTTTTATATGTTTTCATATCACAGTCACATAAACCATAGCAAAATAAAAAGACCTTAAATTTTAATTTTAACATGATGACTGCTCAGATTGGGTACCCACTACAAGAACACCTCTGCTTTTATTTTGGTGCTAGAGTTCCATCCTGGGCCCTTTTAGCCCCTCTTTATTAACCTCCTGGATACTCCCCTGCTCAGCAGCGCTGAGGAGTTTAGGAGGTTAGGAATAATTACTATTAATCAGTCCAAAAACTCGTCAGAGTCTCTTTGTCAGGAGAGAGAGAGAAAGTAGGTTTTCTTAGTTTGGTCGCAGCACAAACTGAGAAAGCAATGAGCCTGTTGATTTTGACACTAACGAAGGTTTTTACCAGACCAAATACAAAGACTTCTGAAAACTTGCGGCTCAGTGCTGCGCCGTGCGTCACTGATTGTTTTCCTCATAGACATAAGAATCACGTAGGTGACCTATTTTTGATTTAAAACGGCAACTTTCGCCAAACATGTGATGGATTTTCATGTCCGGAATGAAGAAACTGTTCACATATTTAAAATATAAAACGTTTTATTTTCGATCCCTCTCACATTAGAAACAGGGAGTGTAGGCCTACATGTACATGATAGGCTATGCGTCAAATATCGGGAGGAATTCGGGAGAATGGTGGCCCCGGGAGATTTTCGGAAGGGGCCGTAAAATTCGGGGGTCTGAAAATGGGGAGGGTTGGCAAGTATGGCTACACCCATTGTTTCTAGATAGCTAAAACGTTTTTTTTTCAGGACACTAATTTCACGTTGCGTGTTGACATTGGGACTTTTGCCTGCACCAGCGCTCTAACACCACGTTATTTATGCTACATTCTATGTGTTGCTTGTGACATTTAGGCCTATACAAAGCCCAGGCCAACTCAGAATGATAATATAAATAGTCTTATTTTCAGCATTAAAATATTGAGTAGGTTTCCGAAATCTAACGAAAAAACGGCACCAGCTCCAACACACTAAAACGTTTTCTTTGGTTTAAGATGAACGTAGGCTATAATGAAAAAAAAAAGTTTATTGTAACTATTCTACTTTGAACATTTATATCTGCTGCATTTGATTGAAATAAGCTAAATAAAAAAGTAACCCAACCTATGTAAAAATATGCTGTTTTGCATTTAAAATAAAAAAAATTAAAAGGAAATAATTGTTTTTTGTATAACACAAAGTAATTAGCCTATGTAAAAACAAAAATAAAAAATGGAGCAATTGATTCTTTGATAGGCTACTGGCACGTGTAAAAAACGCTTCCGCTCCACAAAGCGTTTATTAAATGTTTGCGTTGGTCTATTGTTCTTTCCCAGTCTGGAGGGAACGGGCCACGAACTAAGCTGCACTTGCTACATATTTGTGTTCCAGGCGTAAATTTTGATGACTGATAATCACATGGCTGAGTGTAGAGACGGAGACAATTTCATGCTCTGCAACGCTTTAAATATCTCTGATAGCAGTGCGTTCCAGGATGTGAATTCACCTCCACGGATCCCACAGTTCCACTCAGCAGACCCCCACGCTGCCATCTAAACAGACACCATTACTTTTATTGACTATTTAGTCTCATCCACGTAGAAAAAAACGGCCCTAGTGTGGGAATAAATTATAAGAGTTTAATTGGAAATGTAAGGCCTAAATGCAAATAACATATTGTAAGCCCATCTCTCAGCGATGGATTCTCAAACAGATGCTTTAACGCAGCGCATAAAAGCACAAAAAGGGTTCCCACTTTCTCCTATATTTTGCTGGTAATGTTACCCTTTTGATATCAGTAGCTGCCCTGATGATCCGATTATACACTTCTACTTCGTGGAAAATTGTTTCTAAAAATGTAGCATAAACATTTAAAAGCATAATGGAATATTAAGAATAGCCTACTTAATTACAATATGTGTAAATATTACATTTTCTACAAAGAATGAACGTGAATGTCTTGTTTCTATTCATATTTTATTCATTATGTAGGACATTTTTTCCGTATGCTTTTTACCACAAGGTTTGGGTGGCCTAAAAAGGATGAAATGGTTCTCATCCTATATCAGTAGCCTATACCCCCAGCCCTTTAATTACATTCTTTTCAAAGAATGACTTTGTTATTAATTCAGTAGTTTACTGTTTTGTTTAGATTTGAAATGCATTTTTAGGTTAACTGGGAGGCTTTTATAGCTTTATCAAAAAATGTGTTTTCAATTTTGTTGACCTCTAATCCGGTTTAGTGCAGTAAGTAAACATATATACCTTTCATAACAGCCGAAGAAATTTCAGTCTGAATTTTCAGCATATCATCTGTTGCCCTAAAGTGGACTATCCTCAGCTATATGAGGATTATTGCAGCCGGACTAGTCTGTTCTCCAAGGTTAGGCAGAACTTGAAGCTGAACATGAGCTGCATTGCTTAAAACTGACTTTCCGTGATAATCTTTGGTTTGTGTTGACAGTCTGTTGTTTTCTCTTGTGTTGCCAGTTCTAAAATATCGGTGAGAATGAATTGAATCAGTTTGGTTTGCTCTGGAGCCTAAATTTTTCCACCGATTTGTAATGTGCAGTGTTCCGGAGACAGCTTGGCTCATCAGTCACTGTCCCCTTTGTCCTGCTGGATGGTTGTGGTTGAATGGTTGTAGAGTCCCTGCGCCATCAGCTGTAGCGCCAGGCCGTTCTTGAAGCCACTGGCCTTTTTTATCTTGGCCCGCTTGTTCTGAAACCAGATTTTTATCTGAGACTCGTTGAGCTTGAGTTCCTGGGCGAGATAGTGCCGCCGCTGCTCCGAGATATAGCGGTTCACCTGGAACTCTGTCTTCAACCGCTGGAGCTGCTCGGCCGTAAATGCCGTGCGCGGCCGCTTGTCCTCTTTGCAGCTTTTGGATTTTTTTAATTTCCGCGTCCTTGGGCCTGCAGTATGAGCAAATGACCGCAAACAAAAATATGAATATGCAGCGAATGCTTACATAGCCTTACTAATCATATGAGGAACATTCCATCGAAGAAAATTTGTGCCATTTTTACACCTTCTGAATACAAACAGATTTTGATTTTTAGCATTGGAGATATATCCCTGTTTCGCCCCATCGGATTTGAACCCACATCTTGAATCAATACTAACCCAAAACTATAGCATTAATTCCATAGGTTCACACAATGTTTTCCACCCAGCAAATTGCCTACATTTGTCTCATTCAAATGTTATCATTGTAAAGCAGGCTTAAATAACTACCGCAACTTTTAGGCTAGTGCTACCTTGTTACAATGAATGCATATAATCCATCATCATTCGTAGGGTTGCGGGGGATGGCGGGTGGACTAGGCTACTACAGGCTGAAACTTAAGTTAACATTATTAAATTATTTTCGTATCTGTTGTCGTTTTTCTTGTCTACATATTGATCAAACATTATCACTGTGGTATGTAGGCTATTCAAGAAAAGCAGGCAGTAGCCTAAGCCAGAAACAGCATAGAACGGCTGATTAAGCAGCACCCAATCTATCTCACGTGAAAACATAATGAAAAAAGGGCCAACCTATCTGCACATATTCAATGCATGTTTTATGCTAGCTAACAATGAAGAAATATACAATGTCTTAATAGTAACAATAATATTTTACTAAATAATTTATTATTATTATTATTATTATTATTATTATTATTATTATTATTATTATTATTACTACAAAAGACTTAGAGGTAGTCACTTTGTGTGAATTTCAGTTAATAAATTATAGTCTACATAAAATCATTAATACAATATGCCTAAATGTTTTATAAATTGAAGGACTACTGAAATAACCTTAATGTTGTGTGTCCAGTTGATCGTCTGTATCGAACGTATCTAATATTTTGTTTTGAACGACGAATATTTTACTCGTTTTTATTTATATTAACAAGGCATTTGTGTGAATTAGGGGTATTTTTCAAGCTCCATCATTTGCTGCGAAATTGTATTAAACACCCTATCTATTAAAAGTATAGAATCTTCTCTTTTTTATTCAAAATAGACGCATATTTTTATGTAACTACGAGCGTAAAGTAGGCTATGGCAATAAAGTTCGAATTGAATATTCTGTTTCTTAACAACATTTCACCCTTTTGGCTAGAATCTGTTAGTGAATTTATCGCCTTACCAGAGGAGGGCCTGTCAGAGTACCGGGTACAGTAGACCCAAGCGGGCCAGAGCAGGGGTTGGCTCTCCGGTGTACGGGTCCCGGCCCGGTTCATCACCACTAGCGAGGAGGCAGAATTCTCTGCATCCGTCTCCTCGGATTTTAACCCCTCGCTGTACTCAACAGAGACCACGGCGCTAGTTCCTCCATCGTTGCTGCGCTTTTTGGGACTGGCCGCAGAAGTTGTGGAGGATGAAGTGCTGTCGCTTTTGCAGCTAGAGTCCAGGCACGGCGTCCAGTGAAACGGGCTAACAAGGACCGGGTGACCGCCTCCCCGACCGGAACTTTGCGCCTTCTCTCTGAGATTCAGACTGAGCTCATTCTTGCATCCGAAATCCGGCCGTAAAATGTTGTCAATTAAGAAGTTAGTTGTTCTGTGGGCCTGTTGGGTGGCCTGCATTCGCTGGATGCCCAGCGACTGGGAAACGCTTTCTCCCACGCTACTGTCCGTGCTGGCCAGATCCCGCTGTCCCTCCATCAGTGCCTCTGAAGTAAGTATCTTCTGTTTTACTAATTTCACTTTGTAAAAATATAACGGTGTCCAGATATGTCAACCAAAATAATCAAAGCACGATAATTTTATTTTATCAAAAGCCATTTGGAAAAAACGGGGATATCCAATGTGCATAAAGGCGTCCAGCGCGCCATGGTCAGTGACCTTAGAAGACTGGGCGTCTTTTCAGTGGCGCACTGCTCTGAAACACTGACTGCTTTTCGCCACTCTTCTCTAAAGTTCGCATGCATATCGCAACACTCACCATCCGCTAGTACACCAACAACATCCAAGACAGCCAATCACTGCTCGTGACACTCCAAAATATAGAGTGACGACGTCTAATTAGGCCAAGCCTCTCTGAGCTAAAAGCAGATGAGAATGGCTGCAAGAAGCCTATAGGGAACAAAACCAGAGGATTCATGCGCTAACTGTGAGCATATCGTCCTCATGAGAGAACGGCTTCTGGTGAATTATTGTTCAAATTCAAGAGCTCGCTTCTTTGGAATCACCCAAGCTAATGCAGAATCTATAGTCTGGTTTAGTTTACTTATTGAAACTCACTTTTCTATTTCTTCCCATAACGTGTAGTAGATAGGTACCTCCGCTCCGTCCCCGCCTTTGATGTTTGCAAAAACGCTCTTATAAGAGAATTGGTGAGGATACTTCTTTACATCATTATAGGCTTTAGCCCACAAAAAAACCTCCGTCAGCAGGCTATGACAAATAATTTGCTTTGTCTTACTTTCTGTGCAGAAAGCCGATAGAGTAATTAAATAAGGTTCCCAAAAGGGCGACAAAAAACTGGTGTGAAGACCGATCATGATTCATGTTCATTTTCAGTTTTTCCAGTGATTTGAACTACCATCATGGAGCTTACATTCTGTGCAGGAACAATATTACAACAATGTAGACTGGGCTTTAATACTTGTCATTGTTACCCAGATGGCCATTTATTACCTACATTTGTCCTAATATAAAAAAAAGTTATAATACAGCTGTAAAAGCAAACTAAATTGGTTTCCCTTCGAATTAGACTTCTGCTGTTGCCTGCCAAACGGATTATTTAGAGGCCTACATGCCCTGGATGAGCAACTTAGTTCTCCTATCATTTTTAGAACAGGACAGGGGTTCTGAATATTTACCATAGCTACCATACAGCCTGTTTGTCTTTTGACTGCATGGAAGATCCGCTTGCAGAGATGTGCAACAAGCCACAAAGGCTCAAAATAATTCAACTATGAGCTACTGTTTGAGAAGCTTTCAAACGTCTTTGTTATTATTATTATTAGGACTAGTAGTTGTCGTAGGAGTAGGGTTTTTTCCAATCCGTTTTTATACAAACCGTTTTGCTATATATTGTGTTTATTTTATGATAAACAAGTAAACTCTGGCATTGGACGTTACTAATGCTGTGCTTGTTTTATAATATGATGCGTGACGACAAAAAAAAAAAAAAAGAGGAGCAATAAGAAATAACTGGTTCTCTAATGGATTTATGCCCCCCATCCATGATAGCCAGGAATTTAAAATAACCTCATACCCTACCCCACCCGTCCCCTGTAAAGAAACAGCTTTCTCGATTTTTTTCCAACACTTGGCTGCAATTTGGTTCCTATCTCTCGCTACGAAAGCGTGGATTAAAAAATTAGGCTACTGACAATAGAATAAGCATGATACAACAAGCAAAGAAAACCTACTAAGTGTGTTTTGGAACTTTAATTTTTACTTATTTATTACCGATTTATATATTCTTTACAAACAAAACTGTGAATTTGGAAGAAAGCACAAAACAAAGAAAATGTTTTGTTCAGTTACAGAGAACTTTAATAATCAGCATTAGAAACTTTGAAAAGAAGATGAACTCACCTTCATCGTGGTGACAAATATTTTTTATTAAAAGCCCTTTGCAACTGCTAGCCGTAATCCTATAAAATACACTATAACGAAGAGACATCTGCTGGCTAGTTCAGAGAAGTGCAATTTTTATTCAGTTAATGTTTATGTATCCATCCGGTCATCCGAAATTTCATTCCACTGGAATAATCTATTGCCCTTGTGTTGGAAGCGCGCACTGCATCCTGAGACGCTTATCTGACAGTCTTCAATGCGCCTCTGATCGATTTGTTGGTAAAACGACCTCAAATAAACATGTCCAGTATGAGGTCATATTACTTTCTTTAATATGAGTGCAAACTGCATAAAAAACGTAGCGTAAAAACAGGTTGGAGAGAGGGTAAATTGAAATCGTGGAGAGTAAAACTGTTATCATGGTGTAATCACTTTCTAAAATGGTGCATACAATTTTTATTTCAATGTCTTTTCACCCATACGTCTAAACAGTGCATCCAACAGGATGCATAGAATGAAATGTTTTCAAATTTCTAAAATCTTTTTCGCTTTAGCAAAATCCTCATTTTTTTTTCTTCCTAAATGTAACGTGTGTCCTCTCTTGCTGTGCAATCTTGTTTCCAGAGTGATGTCACAAATCCAGACTAGAGTAGAATATGCACAATTTTACTGTGTTTCTATTCAGTGCTCCTTGTGCATAATACAATGTTTGGCGGAGTGCACCATGCTCATTGCTGGCATGATAATATTTTGCTGCACGACAGGCAGCAAAGATCCCGTAGGTCACATAAACACAAAAACTATAAAAAAGAACTGCATGCCAATTTTCTCAGAATCTAATTTTAGATATTTTGTCTAATCTCTTTCCTGTATGACTTAAAAATCTTGGTATTATTGTCACAATGTAATACAGAACAGTATCTATTAAGCTATTTATTTTCAAAGTAAGTTTTGTAACAGTTGACATGTGAAAGCCTTTTTGAAGATTGTTATAATTTTTTTACCCAATCACACAAAGAAGGAACACTTTAAATATGTTAAAATTAATTCTTTAAGTAAAAAAGTATGACTGAAGTGTGTTGGATAAGGAAACTGTCAAAATAAAAGCATATTCAGAGGTTAAGAAGGGTGCATATTGGTCAATAGTTGGTAGGAAGGCTTAAATCGGTAAAATAAGTAAAATAAATTGTTGCTAAAAATACATTCAGATACATTTGTACATGTCTAAAGTTATTTGGGGTTACATGTATAATTGTTATTTTTGACTTTTTGCTACATTTAGTTCAACATATACCATGTTGTCAATCAGTTGTAAGTGGACGTCCACTAGGTGACGCCCTTTACACGTCCATTTGTAGTTAATCTTGACCCTGTATGCCTCACAATCCTCTGGCGCACAAACAGATGTAAAAAATCTGTTTCTAATCCTTGCATGGTTAATACTGCAATAATTAATTTATTTGCCAAGTTTTTAAGAGGTTGTGAAGACGTCCACTGATGTCCTTTGCACGTCTGGATCAGGCTGTAGTCAATCCACTGACATCTTTTACACGTTGTAAAGCAAAACAGAAAAAAAAAACAGGAATTATCTTTATGAAATACATTATTTGTATAAACAGTATATATATATACACTTTTTCTTGTTCAAATAATAATTACAAAGTACCAAGTGATGCAAAGCCACTGCATTTAAGTCATTATTTCAAGGAGTAATGAAAGGTCTCGCGATAGTAGGCTACATAATCCTGTGATATGATTTATATCACAAGATGTTAACGTATTCTCCCCATAGACGCCATAACTTTAGCACTAGAACAACCATGAAGAGAGGAATAGATTTCTATTGATATTATACAAAAAAATCTACTGTTGGGTAAGCATATTTTTTATTATTAACGTGCTTGAGTTGTATTTGTTTGACATGAATGAACCAGAAGAAATGATGCCAACATTGTCAACTGAAATGTACAGAGTGTAGCGAACATTACTGGGCTAATCCTTACTTTGAAAAACGGTTTACCAGTGAGTAAAACAATACAGTCAAAGTTATTACTGTACCTTATTAATGTTGCCTTTTGAGAGTTTCATTCAAAAAGTAAATTACCTGAATTTGAATTTTATATGATCTTTTTATTTTTATTAAATGCTTTGTAGCACCTTGAAATTGCTAATGTAAAGCATTTTTACAATTGTCTTCACATTTAGGTCTAGAAAGTTTCCAGAATTGGAAGGTTTTCCATCAGAGACTACGTTAACAAAGTTATGAACATGTTGTTGCTGTTTCCCGGGTGAAACTTAATTGTATAATCCATATAATAAAGAAATGTGACGTGGAATTTTGTGGCTTTTTATTTCATCCCATTATATTTGATCTACAGAGCTCATTTCTTTTACAGTGTCCTTAAATGTATAAGTAAAGTACAGTGGCTGAAAAGTGCAAACAACATTTACTTTTTCAGAAAACAAATTAACAAATTGGAAAACAAAAGAAAATGTACAGAAAAAAAATTAACAAATTAAAAAAACTAAATAAAATTGTCAAAAAACAAATTAACTAATTCGAAAACAAAATTACATTTTCAGAAAACAAATAAACAAATTTGGAGAAAAAGAATCAGGAAACCAAAAAAAATGGTAAACTAAATACATTTTTTAGGAAACAACAAATTGGAAAACAAAATACAATTTACAGAACACAAATGAACAAATCCAAAAACCAAATAAAATTTTGAGGAAACAAATGAACAAATTAGAAAACAAAAATTATTTTTTTTGAGAAAACAAATGAAGAAATCCGACAACAAACTAACATTTTCAGAAAAAAGATTACCATTTCAAAAAAAAAAATATATATATATTCTTTTAAAACAAACGAACAAATTCGAACACAAATGAACAAAAACAAAAACAAAATTCAGGAAACAAATGAACAAAAAGAAAGCAAAATACAGTTTTCAGAAAACAAATGACAAATTGGGAAACAAAATACAATTTTCCGAAAAAAAATTAACAAATAAAAAAAATAAAAATCAGCAAACGCTTTTATAAGTGCTAAGACAAAACCACAAGACTCAAACACAAAAACAAAATCCCGAAACAAATTAACAAATCAGTTCTTGAGGGTCTGTCCAAAATGTCGGAAGTGATGGCGTTGCCTTGTGGTCCAGACATTATTTGTAATTCAGAAGTTAATGGCAGTTTTTTATTTTTTATTTATTTATTTCTTTAATTAAGTTTCTGGTACATAAAAAATGTTTTACAGAGTAAGTTTCAGCCAGTTTACACCTGTGTTTGCCTAGTCTCCTTCCCTGAATTGTTAGTCTCCCCTTGCATCGGGAGCTCAAGCAGCAGCCACGAAGGCGGAGCAGTCTTCACAGCACTGTTGATAGATGATTAAACGATGCTATGTGTTAAGTTAATGCTTTAGATTTTTGATATAGGCTACAGCCACATCATGTCATCTCCCCAGTAATATTTATAATTAAGGGTTTTGTCGCCACACTTTTAAAACCTGTTGCGGAATTTCTTATTAGAGGAGATCAACCCGTGTGCTTCTTCCATCATTTCTACATAATGTGTATCTGAACTGACTTTAATTTAAATAACTAAATTCCGCTTTGTTATATAGTCATGCTTTCAGTCTGCACAGATGCCGAAGCATTCTTAGATTTAGATATGTCAAGTTTGTAAATGACTTTCAGTCCGCTGCAGACAGTGTCCTGCAATGTTGCGGGAACCGGTAATGTTAAAGCATAAATGTGATGGGTCAGGCAGAAATTTATTTACTGCTGGTGAGTTGTGTGTGAAAAACATATTTATGTAATTGATTAAGTAGCCAAATTGTTAATTTGTTTCGGGATTTTGTTTTTGTGTTTGAGTCTTGTGGTTTTGTCTTAGCACTTATAAAAGCGTTTGCTGATTTTTATTTTTTTTATTTGTTAATTTTTTTTCGGAAAATTGTATATAGTTTGAAGTTTTCATTTTCTTTTAACCAACAGTCATGGGGTGTTTCTCAATCTCAAGGCACCTCGCCTACCGAGACATTGCCTTGGTAGGCGTGGCGCCTTGCTTACGAGGACACTGTCCTTTCTTGATCAAAGAAAACACTTAAATGGAAGGGACTTACCTCATGTGACCGCGTCTGCCGATTTTTGTGCTCTATTTATGTCCCGTCCGTCGCAGTAGCCATATGGTAGTAGCATTGTAGCGTATTAACATTACTTCAGCCATGGAACTGTAAATGTATTACAAGCATTTAACTTTTTTTAAAAATTGTTTATATGTCGGTTAAATCAAGTGTGTAAGCGAATTAGTACCTGGCAGCCACTGAAGTTGCAACTACTAAGCAACTAACCAATCATATATAACTGCTTTGGATCTAAAAAATAATTATAATAAAAATAAAACAAACATTTTAGATATAAATCCAATGGTAAAATTAGTTGACTTACATTTAAATTAGAAATTTACCCCCGAAGCAGCTGCTGCCTGCTCCTACCACGCTGTATTCTGGAAAATTTTTGACTGAGAGAAAGCATCAAGGCACCTCACATGTATTCCTGGTCAGTTAGCTAAACAGCTACCAAACAGAGGACAGATGTCTCGGTAGCACATGAACATTAGAACACGCATTGGCGGTCCCTGATGACGTATCTCCTAGGCAACTGGGGCAGGACCAAGGTATCAAGGCGAAGTTCCTGGGCATTGAGAAACACCCCAGATGTTAAAAGGGGCAAAAGCAACTTCAAATAAATGCCACACGAACAAGGAATTTAACCATAAAACACACAATTTATGAAAAATAGGCTACTTAAAATTATAAGCAGACAAAAGACGAAATAGTAGCTCTTGATAGAGCATGTAGCAACACTAAACACATTCGAGGTAAGCAAAACCGCAGTCTTCCCCTCAATGCTGCTGTGTAAATCAGCGCAACATAAACAGACCGCCGGAAGCATCCGAGGGAAGAGCAGACCAGCAGGAGAAAATGGTTTTCACTTCATAGCAGGTGAACAGGTGGGAACCACATGCTACCACTGCCCCAATAAACACAGTCAGCAAAGGGTTGCAGATCTCTGCAGGGGCTGAGATCGTCGCGAACACTGTATCAGCTGCGAGCCGCGTTGTCAGAGAGTGGGAGTCGGCTAGACCAGGCTGGAAGACTACAGTAAGACTCCAGACATACTGGATGATCGCTGGTTAGATCATACTGGCGTGATGAACACAGTTCAGGAGCTGGACGCATGAACTAATGGATGTCTGAGAAATCTGAGACGAGTAAAAAGTCTTTTAATTTTTGAGAGAATCTGAGTTGTCAAGAATTAATTTGTGACTACTTTTTGCTGGAGGTTGTCGGTAAACTAAGCCTGCCCATATCCTCACCCTGCACCGGTGGTAATGGAAATACAACCATTTTAGGCCGCACATACCCAACCAATTGGGGTCTTGTTATATCAATATGTGCTCCCCCCTCGAGATGTTTCTGGGTCTAAAGCGACCCTAGTGGAAAAACGGGATAAGAGTCTCTCAACCGCGCTCTACTGGATGAACCCGGCTGCAGCCTATGTTAGCTTTAGTTAGCTGCGGAGTAGTTTCTGACTAGCTTGCATAATTTTGGGAGTTTTGTGTTTAACTCTTGTGGTTTTGTCTTGGCATTTCTAAATGTGTTTCTTGAAAATTGTATTTTGTTTGGTAATTTGTTGATTTGTCTTCTGAAATTTTTATTTTGTTTTCTATTTTGTTCATTTGTTTTTTGAAAATTGTATTTTGGTTATCAATTTGTTTATTTGTTTTTTGACAATGTAATTGTGATTTGCACCACTGTGATTATAACGCGCTATAGATGTTCAGGTATGACTGGACCGATTTTGGACGTTTTTTTAGAACCTTTATCAAATTTAGATGTTCATCGTCTAGATCGCCGGTCACTTTTTAATACAATGGGTGTATGATTAGTTTACATGCAGGCTTATATGCCTACACTTAATGTTATAAACACCTTTTAAAGATCAACATGAAGGGGAGCATCACCACACAGCTAGAAGGTCCTGGGTTCGATTCCTGCCGTTGACGGTGTGGGTGCATATCATCAGCACCCACACCCTGGGTGGGCTTGGCGAAAGGGCCTTTCTGTGTGGAGTTTGCATGTTCTCCCCATGCTTCCTTGAGTAGCTAATGTGAGCTACTCCCACAAAAACATGCATCAGTTCTGGGCTGTATACTGCCTCCTCCTGGCTGACTGGGGCGCCTGAAGGGTTGGGGAGGATCAGGCTGGAATAACGTAACGTGCCATGTCCAGCTGGGGAAACCCTGCCCCCTTCAGGTGACAAGGGCCTGCCAACTCCTCAGGCAAGAAGGACGCTTGAGCTTTAGTTCAGGGCCCTCCCACAGTTAGCAGAGGGAACTAGGCAGGACACTGGGTGATATATAATGGGGAAAAAATGGTGGGATTAAAAAAAAAAAATCAACATGAAGATTAATTCTGACGGCTTTGAGGGGTCTCAAGACCCTCCCAAAAAAAGCCTTGACCCCACCTACCCCTTTCCTGATTAAAAAATATATATATCGCCTTGACCCCCATTTGACTCTCCACTAATTAAAGAAATATATATATATATCCATTTTAAAATGCTTCTCTTCAAACTACTCAGAACACTGATAATAATTTATTCCGCATACAAAGCGGAATCGGCCGCACTCAGGAAAAACTCACTCTATCCGCTGCTCCACCTGTTCACACCAGACATGTATATCTCTGCGCGGTTGACAAGCACTTTTGTTTTGAAAAATTACATTTATTTTCACAATCAATTGTGTGTCTTGGTGTGACTTCCTGCCAGAATTGACATGGATCGCTCGCAGCTTGCACAAATACAGTAATAGATCAGACGCCGAACAAGTGCTTCACAGCATGAGCCGACCGTGTCGGACCACAGTGCTTCACGTCTGGTTCGAACTACACCACAGATTAACGAGGGCGCCGAATGGAAGCGGTCTCCGTTCTGCAGCCAGTGGAGGAGCAGAGAAGAAGACAAGAGGAGACTGGACAAAGAGCTGTCAATATGGTTCTGTAATTTCTACACTAAACATTGTATTGTAATAACTCTTTTTGTAAAGTGCCTTGAGATGACATCTGTTGTGAAATGGCGCTATATAAATAAACTGAATTGAAATTGAATTGAATATTGTTCTTGTATTGCTGTATTTAACATATATACTAACCTCTTCTTGTGTACTATAAACTTATATGTTGCAGTAAATCCCACCTGTGGCAACTAAAGAGAGGAGAGAAGATAGCAGGAGGAGATTGAAGAGTAACAGGAGCAGAGAAGAAGACAGGAGGAGACTGGACGAAAGAGGAGCAGAGAGGATGCCCAGTGGAAACTTGATAGAATTAAATGGTGGTGAGAAAATATATACTATTTTGTAAATATGTTTTCTGTCAAGGGTGTGGCTATGGCAATTAAAATTCAAAGATATTATTTGCATACTGCAATTAATTCAGTGAGAACAAAGTAGTTTATATGCTGTGTTGTTTTTGTTGTTTAATAGCAGTAATATGCAGTTATTAGCTGTGTCCATGGCATCTTTTGTTTGTTTTCATGAGACCCCCTGGGAAATGACTTGGACCCTCCCATTGCCCCCCACCCCAATCAAAATTGTGTCAACATGAACAAACCAAGAATAAGTGGAACAAAATTAGGCAATTTTAAACAGTTTATATCAGATATATAGTAGAGTAGATGCTGCATCATACTGCCCATTGGCGCTGATGAGCCATGGATCAGTCTCTTTCACTTTACAGTATAATCTTTTTGACAGATGCAATGAATAATCAGAGCTTTTGATAAATTATGTTTTCCTGAATACCAAACAGATTTTCGGTTGTTTTTTGTTTCTGCAGCCATAATACATTAAATTATCACATGAGCTGGCATACTTTAATTGTCATAGTGGGCTTAAGAGCAACAGCAACAAAATATACTTATGAGATATTTGCAAAACATAATACATGACTCATCACATTTAAAATGTTTTTTTTTTTACGTGTCCTTTCTCAAGTAGAGCATTACAGCTTTTGCTATAGTACTCCATCTGATAAATACGTATGGAAATTCTATATAAGTTATTGCTGTGGTCTTAATTTCTTGACGTTATGGACACAAAGAGGGAAAAAAACAAGAGAGGAAAAAAAAGAAAATGATCAAACAACAAGTAAGTGGTGACACATAAACAAACAAATGAAATGAACTAAGAACTAAACATCCAGAACATACAAAAATGAGTATACGAGTACAACAACAATGTCCCTGAAAAGCCCCTAACACCACCCATCCATTGATGACACCCTCAGCCCAAGAATGCATCCCCAAACACTGACGTCCCTCACACCTATGTGTGTATGAGTATGCAGGTGCGCACAAGATTTCCCCACACCGCTGCCCGACAGCTGGTGTGAGGAGCCGACAATCAGTCCCACAGAAATCGACGAAGACATGAAGGAGGACGAGGACACAGACGTCCAGAGGCCTCAGAGTCTAGGAAACTCAGTTGTCGACCATTCTGCTGAAGTGAGGAACAGAGGGAAGCCCCGGGGAACCTCCAGCAGCTACAATGCAGGGGCCCGGGAGACCGCCCCACCCCCAGCAGGGCCCCGACAGGGATCAGCCGACAAGGGCTTCCCTGCCGCCGCCGCAAGACCGAGGGGACCGCAGCACAGCAATGGATGACACACACTACTGTGACCAGGCCAACCCCTACCACTGACCCCCCAGCCCCAACCCCCAGGTGGTGCCCCAACAGCAACAGCGGGCAGACGGCCCCTGCAGGCCATGTCAGCCAACATGATCAGATCTACTTAACCGTCACGCATTTCCTGCCCCCGGCCAGTCTACCGTGAAGCCCAACCCAGTAGAATGATCATCCCCAGCAGAGCATAAGGACTGTGACCTAGGAGCTAAGTCCAGCATGAAAAGGACAGACCAGGCCCGTAGATGCTGCTCACCCACCATAGCCACTAGCAAACACCCCAACTGGGAACTATGGGAGGGTGGCATCCAGCAGCCAGCGACATGAAGCAGCCCAGAGGGTTAGAAAAAAGGCGGCAGCACATGCTGGCCGCCGACCTACCACCACCCCCACCGGCCGGCACTGGCAGCAGTGGCCTCCATGCCAAGCCCCAGGCAGGACTGCAGCCCTGGGCCCCCAAGCCCACCCCAGACCCACCCAGGAGCAGCTCAGTCCCCAGGTCAGTAACCAGCCAGTGCAACCCCCCTAAAGCACTGCATGCAGCCGTCTGGAATCACCACCCAAGGCCCCCAAAGTCCCACCCCGGATGGGGGACAAGCACGGAAACTTCTAAAGCAGTCAGGATGGTGTGCCTTGAGGACCAGGGTATGGAAACACCAGCTCAGTAGATCCAATCTACATCTTGGGTCCATGACAACATCTCTGAGTGGACTATAGAGGCGTGATTACGTTTATGTTGTTAGTTGCACCAATTGCATGAATAAAGCAATGTGAAGGATGAGGAATTTAATCAAATGACTTCTTACAACAGTAAGTAAAATACGTCTTAACTTTGAGTGATCTGGAAAACCGACTGCAGTCTGAAGTAACTTTCCTTGAAAGCAAGGGGGGACAAAAACAACCCAAACAAGCAAAGGTTTATAGTTGATCCTTAAGTATATTGTGAGATGGTGTTATAAGAGGAACAACACAAGCACGTTACTTACAAAACTTCCTTATGAGTATGAAAAGCAATAAAAGGAGGAAGATTTAAGATATAGGGAATTTAGTAGTCGAATAAATCTTGGGGTTCAGTGGTTAGACTAGATGTTTCAGGTTATCACTTGAATTAAAAGATGGTGAGTAAGATGGTAAATAAGGCTAAAATAACAAAACATAAAAAAATAGAAAATGGAAAAGTAATAAAAATGGAGAAAAATAAAAAACAGAGGAAAATTTGAGAGAAATCATTACAAATTATGGGAATCCCACCAGGTGGGGGACTGGCTGGGAGGGCAAGGGTTTGGCCAACGTATGAGATTGCCTCAGCCTGTAGGAATGGTTCACAAGTGGGAAGACTTGTTCTCTTGGGCTGGAGCTGGATGGGATTTCAAGAGATGACACTCCCTAATATGAATCGGCTGAGGGAAGGGTTGGTCTTCTTGGAAAATTATTGCAGGGTTTATCAGGTGGAGCATCTTTTGAAGGGTGTCTCAGTGTTGGGGTTTTTCCAGTTTTCACCTAAAAAATAAGTTTTGAGTTTAGTTGTGAGGTCTGCACTAAACTCTTCTGATATATTTCTCAGACGTTTTTCACATTTAAAAAGACTTTTTGAGTTTAGTTATCCAGACTAAACTTTTCTGGTAGGATTCTCGGACATTTTTGGTCTAAAAAAATTGACGGACGGTTGAGTCCGAGGTTGAGATGGCCGTTGTTGAGGTGTACTGGTTGGGGATATTGGTGCATGCCCAGGGTGAGATGTCTCCACCTGATAAGCATATTTTGGCAGGAAAAAGATAGACTGAACAGTAAGTAAAATAGACTTAAAATGCTGGCTTAACAAACTTCCAACTAGAATCCAGAGAGAGTTAGCTGTTCGGTTTACTAAAGAATACGATGGAACTAAGAGACAAGGGTTAACTGAAAATCCCCATGACTGCATACGAGGCTAAATATCCTGTGGAAGCTAAGATGTAGCTTAAGACAATTGAAACTTCCATTTAAATATGGTAAATTGAAAACAAAGATGACAAAGAAATAATGAGAATGAGATATGGGGAACCATATTGTCAGGCTTTAGTGTGGAACTTCGGCTGTAATTCAGCAGCTAAGCAGATCTTAGTAAAAATTGTTGATCACATTGAGGTGGATCTAGACGTTAAAGAAATTAAAAACTGAAAGGTTAAAACCTTCAAAATTGATCACCACGATCAAAGTTTTTAGGAACTGTGCGTTCTCCATTTCATCACACAGGAAAAGAACTGTCTGTTTTTGGTCCCTGAGCCACAGCTTGAGAACCTTTGAAATAAAGTGCTGAATGATGAATGCATTTCGGAGATTATATCTGCTACAGAATGAAATACTAATGCTGTATTCAGACCACAGGCTTTGTCAGCATCAGAAACCTCAAGATTGCATGTTAAGTCTATGGTGGAGGCAGCTAGAGGAGCGTCACGGTCTTTGCGGCGCCTTGTGAGCTTCGGCTCCGTCAACTTTTCAAGCTTTTCCTGCGTTTCAAGCTTCAAAGCTCATAACGCTAGCAATACATAAGTTTAGCTAGTTGAAATTTTGATGGTCCTAAAGCTGTTGATGCAGCACGGTAACCAATCAGAGTGACTCACTATAGTGACATTGCCTGACGTCGACGCTGCCTAGCCAACCACGATCCGTTCAGGGCATAATCCTAAGAAATTTCTTTCTTTTTTTCATATTGATCATCTATCATCTTGACAAATTTCCTCTTCCATGAGAAGTTAATAAAGCTTGACTTATTAGCTTCGGTGGTGGAGTTCGTTTACGACAGCTTGATGTGGCAGTGGCATCAAGGTATCTAAACGAGACTCCCATGTCTACTACTCTCGGATCTCCTCCTATGCTTAAAGAACAAACAACACTAATGCTTGAGGATCACATCACAGGCCTCCAGAAATGCGCGTCTCCTGCTTAATGATCTTTCCTTCTGGGGAAACTCAGAAGTGGCAGGGGCCACTTGGTTCAGAGGCTGAAGGAGACCAGAGGTGGACCTTGGGGCTGATGATGGTGGTCTTCTACTAGGCAATGCGAGGCAAATTTATTTATATAGCACACTTTCAACTCAAGGCAATTCAAGGTGCTTTACATGATTCAGTGATAATGATACCAAATACATGGTTACAGAAGTATGATTAGAGAAAAACAGAAATAATAGGTTTAACAGATAGACACAATCAATCAATAAGAAAAGATGATGTAAGGAACAAATTTTTTCAATATAGATTAAAAACAGATAAAACACAAATTTATGCAATATAGAATGAAAACAGATAAAACACAATAGATTAAAAATGAAAAAAATAAGAATAAGAATAAAAATTAAACCACAAGAATCAAATAGTGATCAGAAAGCGCAATTTATAGTATGAATAGTAGAGTTTTAATCTTTGATTTAAAAGAGCCTAACGATTCATCATTTTTGCATTCTTGTGGAAGTTTGTTCCAGATTTGTGGAGCATAGAAGCTGAAAGCTGCCTCTCCCTGTTTAGTTCTAATTTTAGGAATGTTAAGTAGGCTCGAGTTGGAGGACCTGAGTGATCTGCTGGGTTGGTATAGTGACAGCAGATCTCCAACGTACTTTGGTGCTAAACCGTTCAATGATTTAATAAACTAGTAGGAGTTTTTTAAAGTCTATTCTCTGAGCTACAAGGAGCCAGTGTAAGGACTTAAGAACTGGGGTGATGTGTTCTACCCTCCTAGTTTTCGTGAGAACACGGGCAGCTGCGTTCTGGATCAGCTTTTTAGGTAGACCTGTGAGGACGCTGTTGCAGTAATCAATCCGACTAAAGATAAACATATGGATCAGTTTTTCAAGGTCCTTCTGTGACATTAGTCCTTTAATCCTAAAAATGTTCTTCAGGTGATAGAAAGCTGACCTTGTTATTGCCTTTATGTGACCCTGGAGGTTCAGGTCTGAGTCCATTATTACACCTAGATTACGGGCCTGATGAGTCGTTTTTAGTTGTATTAGCTGAAGCTGTGTGCTGACTCTGGATCGTTCCTCCTTAGGTCCAAAAATAATTACTTCTGTTTTCTTTCTGTTTAGCTGGAGAAAGTTATGGGACATCCAGTCGTTGATTTGTTCAATGTATTCATTTAAGGTCTGGGTAGAATCAAAGTCACCTGGTGACAATGTAATGTATAGCTGTGTGTTGTCTGCATAATTATGGTAATTTATCTGATTGGCTGCTATAATCTTGGTTAGTGGTAGCATATAGACATCGAACAGTATGGGTCCCAGGATGGAGCCCTGGGGGACCCCACATGTGATTTCTGTTTGTTCTGATGAGAAATTTCCAATGGACACAAAGAACTGCCTATTTTTGAGTTAAGACTCAAACCATTGAAGTGCTGTACCCATGAGTCCGATCCAGCTCTCCAATCGTTCCAGTAATATTTTGTGATCAACAGTGTCAAACGCTGCACTGAGGTCCAACAGAACCAGAACTGTGGTTTATGCGGATGTCATTGAACACTTTGACCAGGGCAGTCTCAGTGCTGTGATGGGCATGGACCCCAGATTGAAAATTATCTAAGAAATCGTTCATTGTCAGGAATATAGTTAACTGTTGAGATACAGCTTTTTCAATAATCTTACCGATGAATGGGAGATTAGAGATTGGCCTATAATTCTGCATCAATGTATTATCTAGGTTGTTTTTCTTTAATAGGGGTTTGATAACGGCTGTTTAGAAGGCCTGGGGGAAGACACCTGACTGGAGGGATGCGTAAACTATTTGCATCAGATCGGACTTAATGACAGGGAGAACTTCCTTTAAAAAAGGTTTGGGTAAGATATCGAGGCAGCAAGAGGATGGCCGATTGACATGTTGGGTTAGACCAAATTTATGGAGAGTATCACTTATTGTTTTAGTCCGTCTATCCTGGGGGTTGTCAGTATGAATGTTCAGATCTCCCACAATAATTAGTTGGTAATATTCAATACATATTACAGAAAGAAGGTCATTGAGGTCATTAATGAAGTTTGTTTTGGGGGGTTTGTACATATTTATGGCTAAGACCTTGTTCGGCTCTTTTATCTCTGTAGCAAGGTATTCAAAGGAGTGAAATGTTTCCAGAAATATCTTCTTAAAGTTCAGTGTTTTTTTTAAATTGTGCACAGTCCCCCCCCCCTCTTTCTTTCCTGCTTTCAGTTAGAAAGCTATTATTAGGAGGAGTGCCTTCCGACATTGAGGAGCTTTCATTATTTGCATCTAACCAAGTTTCAGATAAAAACAGAGCCTGTAAATTATGATTATTATTAAAGTCATTGATTAGAAAAGATTTATTTGATAGTGACCAGATTTTGAGTAATGCCAATTTAAGAGATCCGTTGGTAGTTTATACATTATTCTGACAGGTGATATTTATGAGATTTGACTTAATGCGGGGGGACTTGGATTTGTAAGTTCTTCACAGGAATACAATTTTCTCTGTAACCAGACTTGTGCTGGTTGGAGAATTTTCTTGGGTATACATCTGGCAGCTGAGAACATCAAACGTCCGAGATAAGAGAATCATCATGTCCAATAGACGTGAGCGAGAATCTTGCAGTTAGCTGAGTTCCTTTAATAATTTCTTCCTGCAATTTTTTGCAGAATTCTATCGGTGAGCCGAGTTTTGCTGAGTCATCATTGTCGTTGTCAGGGGTCTGTGCGAGGCTGGATGCCCTGTCTAATGGCCTATTATTATCAACATGCTGAGCTGAGGCGCTGACCTTCGGTGAGACTCTCTCAGGCTGTTTGAAGTTGGAGGCGCCGTCTGGCAGCTTATCTGTGGGCTGAGTTGAGGCGCTGACCTTGGGTAAGCTGTTTTTAGACAGTCTTGGAGGAGTGTTGTTCAAATGTGCAAAGATATTAGCAGCCTGTAGTTTAATTCCAGCTCTGTTGAGATTGTGCTGATTTTCTTTGAATAGAGACGCTGATCCAAAGAAGGTGCTCACATATCCAAAAGAAATTTCCAGGCATTTTGTTTTCATTCATTTGTGTCATCCTTACCTTCTGGAACTGGCCCAGACAACCAGGTGTTTGAGATGTTGAGCTGATTAAGGGCCAAGAGCAGTTGTGATAGATCATCTCTTAAGACTTCATTCTGGTGTAGACTGATGTCATAAGAGCCAGCATGTATGATCAGTGTGTGTTTTCCAGGGTGAAGAGCAAGAATAAAGGGTATCTGTTCCATAATTTCTCTTATAGTGTACCTTGGGAAATAGCTGAAATGGCTGTTGGATTTCTGTTGTTGTTGTTGTTCCTTTGTCGGTATTGTCGTCTCATTGTTATATCCAGCATTGATTTCATAGTTAATTTTCAAACGGCTTAGTTTATCAAAGTTCTCAGCTGAGCAGTTTGCCATGTTGTTAATCACAGTCTTTCAAAGGTGCCCAGAAAAGGTGATCCGGTTTAGCAGGTAGCTGGGCACAAGTCTTCAGCTGAGTAAAATGCCAAGATGTTGATCCACAGTCTTACAGAGGTCTTTTGGAAGCAATCCACCAGAAAAAGCCTAATCTAATAGTGTACTTCCAGAGGCTCGGCACATACATTAAGAGGAAAACTGCAGAAAACTAAAAAGAACAGAGTTTAAACCTAAATCTTAAAGGCGAGAATAAGTCAAAAATCAGACAGATCAGGAGAGCTCAGAGAGAGCTGCTCCTCCTCTGTCAGTCAGAGGCGAAATCAATGACCAAGGGAAGAGTACACAATACAATATTGAGTGGACATTTGATATCTTATAGGGACATGCTAAAGAGGCTACATATTTCTCTGTTGGATATCTTTTAGAGTTTTTGGCAGATGACAAGATGAAGTGTGGCCGGGAGGTCATCAGAACGTCTTTTTCCCATCGACTGACCAGAGTGGTGAACAAAGAATGAACACCACCAGTGGCTTAAACAAAGCAAAATTCCCCAGATGTTTTTTTTTTCTGTTCTGACAAAAAGTTATGTCTCAGAGTCATCTAAATCTCTCCCACATCCATTAGGAGGTATATTAATCTTGAAATCATTTGTTTTTTATGTGTGCTCCTGTGGAAGAATGTAAACCCATTTATCTCAGCAGAATTGTTCAGCCACATTAGAGGGTTTTCATTCAGCACATCTATAGGATTCAGATCAGGCCTTTGACTAGGCCACTCCAAAGTTTTAAGTTAGTTTTTCTTCAGTCAATCAGAGGTGGAATTGTTGGTGTGTTCTAAATCATTGTCCTGCTGGTAACCCAAGTTGGTTTCAGTTTTAGGTCACTGACAGATCAGACATTGTCCTTTCAGGATGTTTTGGTAGATGGCAGAATTCATGATTCAACTTATCAAAGCAGGTCTTGAAGGTCCTAAATCAGCAGAGCAGCCTCAGACCATCACACTGCCACCACCATGTTTCATTGTTTGTTTGTTTTCTGAAAAGTGCTCTTTTACACTAAATGTACTTGGACAAACCCTTTCTGGAATGTTCATCTTTTATCTTGTCAATCCCCAGAGGATTTGCCCAGAAGTCTTTGGGGATCATCAAGATGTTTTCTGGCTACATTTTCTCAGTAGTGGTTTTCATCCTGAAACTCTGCCATACAGGCCATTTCCACAGTCTCTTTCTCATGCTGCAGTCATAACCTCTGACTTTAACTGGGGCATGTGAGGCCTGAATTTCTCTGGATGTTGTTTTTGGGTCTTTTTGTATGAGTTGTTGCTCGGCTCTTAGAGTAATTCTGTTCAACCAGCCACTCTTAGGATGGTCCAGACCTGTCAACTTGTATGCATTTTTCGTACTCGGCACAAATTTGACCCTTAAGTATGCTTGTACGGTTTGCTGCTCTCTTGGTACGCATTTTGTTGTACCTTGCATTTCTCTGGTTTCAGTTTCTATGCAATCTATGATGTTGATTCTGCCACTGAGCCACAGTGTGTAGGTGGAGTGAAAGGCTTTTGGCCAATCAAAGCACTGCATTTTAACCCTCCACCTACCTGCCCCTTTTAGCCGCTGAAGAAAATGTAATAACCTTTGATTCATACAGGGCGAACGGAGGCGCCCGGTGTTAGCGGCAGAGCTGAATGCTGAGCTCTTACCCTCAAAGAAGACGCTAAGATGCAAGGAAAAGAAACGAGGCTGCAAGAGCAGCTGCCAGAGCTTCACCGCTGCAGACGGCTCGATATGATGATTCATACCGGCGGGCATCCATTTCAGCAGAAAATTTGCATTGCTTTGTTGTTGGAGTTACCACTGCATTAAAGTCTGCATTATTTAGTTAAAGTGATGTTTTCTGACTTAAAGTAGCGCTAACTTAGCGCTCGCAGGTGATGTAATACAGTGCTATGTTGTGCCATGATAGTTATCCCTATGAGAAATTGTTTCCTCTGAGCAAAGCACGCAGTCACTGAACCGGTGTCTGCTTTCCTCCGTTGTTTATTGTGATTGTTTAAAAACTAACCCGATTTGGTGTTTTGGTGTTTTAGTTGGTGAGCGTGTAAAACCGTCACTACACTTGTTCATATGCGTCCATATTAGTTTTACAACAGTGACATAACGCCGCAAGCCATGAGAGGGTGACAGAGGGCAAATATCTGCCTGTTAGTTAAGGAGTGTATCTTTAACACAAGCTGTTCAAGCCTTACCTATATACGTTTTATTAATTTAGATAGGTATTTATTAAATAATCCCCCATAAAATGTATATTGCTGGAATTAGTAAGCGAATAGTGACTGTAGTAGCTTTTCAGCAGCAGTTATGTCACGTCTGTGTTATAAAGTCAGATAATATAATTTAAATTCTCACGTCTATGATCTAATTTCAGAATGGTTGCTCGTCAAAATAAATTGGTTTAATTTCTGCAGTGGAGAGATATCTTTAAAAAAATACAGAGTACCAAAACGTAATGGAAATGACAACATTTAGTATGCATTTGGGAGTTTTTTTAATTGATGTGAAACGGTAAAAGTTTCTAATAACACAACTTGATTTATTCTAATAAAACGTCAAATTTGTTACTGTACTAAATTTTATTTCCACCAAATTCTGGTAAATATACACTATTATCATTATAGGATGGGGTATGTGGAAAATACTTTTAATTTAATGTAATAATTCTGAATCAAGTCAAACTCCAGTAACTGACTGACTGCTTGGGATTGGTTTGCATCTATTAAAGTATTTTCAAGCATTATTCAATGAGATTTGTTTATGCAACAGCACTGTTATACAACTGGTTTACACAAGTTTTCATGATAATAGAAAGTTCTGCAAGTGGATTGGAACACCTTAAAAAAATCTATTTTTACAGTGAATATTAAAATATTTTAACTAATTCCCATCCAGTTTCTTCCCATTTGTATGTTAAAAATGTGCTTAAAAAGAGGTGCATGTCTAAATTAATGCTTCCATGATCATACATCTGGGTTAAAAAATAAGACTGCTAAAGTGTCAGGAAATGTTCAACAGATATTTAAATAATGTTCTTTGCTTTTAGTGGATGAGATACCTATTGTAGTATGCTTTGTTATGATCAACAAAAACAATTGATTATCGTACATGAAAGTAATCAGTCAGACAGCAACCAAAAATGGAGTAGGCTGAAGCCCAGTGGCTTATATTTGGCCTATCCTGTACCCTAATAAGATTAATTAAATCCTAAACCAACAAGTGCTGGTAAATTAATTAAAAAAAACAATTTGAAAAGAAATCAAGGATTGATTAAATCAAGAAATCAAATCGACACAAAATTAAACTTCAAACCAAGTTTCTATAACCTTGGATTATTCGAGTTTTCAAATTCTCTTTGAAAAACGGCATAGAATGATACATATTCATTTTGTCATTAAGGCCATTCCATAACTTCACATCTAAAACTGACACAAATCTGTACTTAATATTAGTTCTCACTGTAGGTTTTTCAAACACATAAGATCTCCTCAAATCATATTTACTCTGTCTTCATTTAAACATGTTTTGAATACAAATTGAGACATCCTTTTCCACCACTCGATATATCATTTCTAATATTTTATAATATATAATATCCATAAACTTCAACAATGATGATCCTATAAAAAGCTGGTTTGTGGAATCTCTGTATCCAACTTTGTTTATTTTTCTAGTAGCTCTTTTTTGCAATTAAATTATTGGATCTAAATATGTTTTATATGTGTTTCTCCATATTTCCACACAATATGCCATGAAAGGCAAACTAAGAGAAATATACATTAAGTTAAGTTTTGCAAAGAATAGAAATAGACTTAAATCATTTCCATTTAACATTCATTGTGAGGCTTCCAACAAAGATTGTCATCAATTACTATTCCTTGAAACGCAGTCTCATAAACTCTTCAAATTTCAACATTATTTAAGTTCAGTTTTACTTCAATGTTACTCCTACTAACTTCAAACAACATACATTTAGTTTTACTTTCATTTAATGATTCTCTGTTCGAAAGCAAACCATCTGTTTAACTTAATCAATTCTATTCCACACCTATTCCCAACAGTTTTTTTTATCTACAACTGTTGCATTATGTGGTGGAAAGAATTAGTGTTATGATTAATTTGTACTTTGCAATCAACTGTGACACATTTTTACTTAATGTTGTAGTATTAGTTTGAATGTTTAGTCTTATTGAGTGACGCCTTTACCCAAGTCATGGTCAGAGAGTTTTGATAATGATAGTCCATATCCTGTGTTACCATGGAGATGGTTCTTTGAGCGGGCATCCTTCAAGATCTACAAAGTTCACAGCTTCCTAATCAAAGAGAAAGGCGCCACTAAGTCTCTGATTTTCACCTTGAGAGTTGTACTTTATCGAGTAGAATAGATAGACCAAGGTTGCTAGAAATAATATAAGCTTGTTGTTGTAAGACCGAGCAGGTCAGTATTTTACTGTTATGTGATACTGTCCTCTTGTATGATCAATTCAAATCATATTAAAACCTCCAAAACGTTTAAAGGAATCTCTCTCATTTTATTAAGAGTCTAAAACCCACTACACAATATTTTCTATAAATTCGATCACTGCTAGTGATGTCACTGATAGTGATTTCTCCTAAACCCATACTGACGGTAATTCAATAAGTAATATTTATCAATGAAAGAAAGTAGTTTGTTAACAAATAATTTTTCCAGAATCTTTGAAAATTGTTTGTTTACAAATAATTTTTCAAGAATCTGTGAAAATTGAGGCAGAAACTGGTCTATAATTTGACACAAACTGTTTGTCTCCATTTTTGTATAATGGGATCACTTTGGAAATGTTCATCTTATCTGGAAAAATGCCAGTTTGAAATGATTTATTACAAATATATGTTAATGGCCGAAGGATACTATAAACAACTTCTTTATTGAGTGACATATCGAGATCATTTCAATCAGTGGATTTTTTACTCTTAAATTTACTCACCACATCTAAAATATCACTCTCACAAACTCCACCAAGAAACATTGAGTTACATTTATTAGAAGTTGAATCAAAAGTTTTATCATTTCCACCTGGTGCAGAAATTTCTTTTGCCAGATTATGACCTACATTAACAAAGTAGTCATTGTATTCATTAATTATGTTCTCGGTATCCTCAATCACTATATTACCATTTTTTTCAATATGTGTTTGAAAACTGCTTATTTCGATTTTTAATTATCTTATTAAGTACACTCCAAGTAGCCTTAATATTATTGTTGTATTTTTTAAGCAGCTGTTCATAATGCCTCTTCTTTTAATATCGCATGATATATGTCAATCTGTTTTGGTAATTCTTATATTTGTCTTCATTTTCATTTGTTCTATGTGTTAAAAAATCATATATAACCCTGTTTTCCTTTCACAGACTCTTTCCAGACACTTTGTAAACCATGGTTTTCTCTGTTTATAATTTTGTGAAGACTGTTTAAGAGGAGAGAGGCAGTCGTAAATTCACAAAATAATATCCAAAAATACATTATATTTAGCATTGGTATCTTCCGCATTAACCTCTTGCCATTCATAATTTTCCAGTTCTGTTTTAAAAGAAGCAATTGCTTCTGGTGTTTTTTTTTTTTACTCTGCCAACATAATTAATCTGCTTTTTCACTTGAAAAATACTTTGATCATTCATTCCAAGCGAACCCTTTTCTGGAGACAATTCAACCCTCTCCTTTTCACAAGTGATCACTTATATCTGTGACCAACAGTTCACTATGCATCTTCCCATCTATCTTATTGACAAAAATATTGTTAATCAACGTGCCACTGTCCTTCATGATTTTACTGAGCTTTAGAATCAACAGATAGAAACAAAAACTAAACATTGTATCAATAAATTCTTCAGTCTTCTTATGATCATTTGTTTTCAACAAATCAATGTTAAAATCCCTACTAAAAAAATCACATTCTCCTTGTGTTTTTCTAGCATTTCAAATATGTTGTTTTGAAACTGATCAATACAAGATGCAAGTGTGCGATAAATACAGCTAAATAATATGTTTTTGGATCATTTGACCTGTATGACAATGGTTAAACATTCCATTAAATTATCAGTCACCAAAGTCATATTGTTAACGACTTTACCTTAGGTATGGAGGTAGATTTGTGTTTTTATTATTCAATCAAAATAAAAAATTTTTTCAATCAAAAAAAAATATTTTCAAACAAAAAACTTTCACTTCAACCAAAAAAAGGAATTTCAAGCAAAGAAAAAAGTGTTTGAATGCAAAAACATAGCTGAGACTAAAGAAAATGCATTTGAACATTGTTTTTCTTTGAGTTTTTTTTGTTTTAAGTAACTTTTTTTTTTTTTTCTCTTTCTTTTTTTCTTTTTGAGAAAATCCAGTTGCCAAAGTCAAAATATCGATTCACCCGTCCATCAGGCTGTGAGTCATCCCATAAAGCACCCATAACTGAAGACACTGCTGCCACCAGGAGTGTGTCTCAACATGACACTTACACAATCACCACACAGGCACCTTTCCATTTAAATTATGTAATCCAGTACAGCTAAAATGAGAAATTAACCATGTCTGCTGTTCCTTTAAAAAAGATATTTGCCTCATGGAGATTTAGATTAGTTTACAGAGACTGTTTACACAGCTTCATCTGCCTTACTAGCACATTTTAAAGCAAAACCAACATTAATTTATCCTGCTCGCTCCATGTTCACTAAGTCACTCCCTCACTCGGCCTGCTCATCTCTAAAATCTTGGAAATCGTGGATTTTCCACAGTCTGTGTTGATTTGGGGAGCCATGTCATCTGCTTGTGTTGGTCCACTGAGCTTTATTAACTCCAGAGTCAACGCAGCCATCTACCAGGACATTTTGGAGCACTTGAAACTGACTGACTGACTGAAACTTCATGACATAGTTAGATGTTCCAACAGAACAATGACTTCAGCATGTTTAGGAGATTATAACATAAACTAAAACTGATATTTTCCAAATCTCTAATCTCAACTTTACCAAAGACATTTGAATAATACTTAAAATCAACTAATTCAGAATGGTTTATGTTCATCCCCTTGAAATCCTGCTGCAGTTGCACAATCTAAAAAATGGTACCCTTATTTTGAGTACATGTATTCAGTGTATTAGATTAATTGGTGTCATGAACATGTAAACAAGTAATCCATGACTTCCTGTTACACTGTTGTCTGCTTCTTCAAAATTAGAAAGACAAGAAAACAATTTATTGTTCTTGTTATAGTCATAATTATTATTGTAAGGCATTATTTTAGGCTTCTTTGCACATCTTAACTAGGAATGCCAATAAATCCTCACCCTAACCTATGTTGGAAGTTAGGCATTCACTGCGTTACAAGACTGATTAAAATTTCCCACAGAAAGCAATTACATTTGCATAAGCATGGTCATCGGCCATTGTAGGAAAAGGCTGAAGTAACTTTTTTGATTGAAGTGCTGTTGTTTTGTGATGGGGTCATGTTATAGGTAGGACATTTGTCTCTTTATTATGCAATCAAAAAAAGGTTGTTTCAAACAACAACAAAAAAACATTTCAACTAAAAAAAACTGATAAAAACAACATTTTTCAATCATAGAAAAAGGGTTTTGACTGCAAAAAAAATGTTGAGGCTCAAAAAGTTGCATGTTTTTTTTAAATAGAAAATGTTTTCTTTGATTGAAGCAATTATTTGTGTTTGTACCATATAATGGGTAGGGCATTTGTGTCTTTCTCATTCAATCAAAAAAAAATTGCTTCTAACAAAAAAAATATTTTCAGTTAAAAAAATTATTTAAATTCCACAAAACGTTTAAAATCTTAGAAAAAGTTTCAGAGTTCCCCCAAAAAATTCTTAAGCCCAAAAATTGCATTTGAACACTTTTTATAATTGAACATGTTTTTATTATTTGAAGTGATTTCTGTTTTGAGCAAACTGAAAAAAGTTTTAAAGTATTTTTTTCTTTTGGATGAACAATTTAAACACAAACATTTCAGAGTGGGCGGGTGCTTCCCCATTGGTCAGACCGTCTGATTGACAGGTTTCTACACCAATGACGTCTGACAATCAGGTCATCATCGCCAGCAAGCCCTGCAGCCACTACAAATCACGCCCCTACAAAACATGCCCTCGGCACAACTGAAACAACATGGCCGCCGCAAGCCGTGTCTCTCCAGGCAGGAGAAAATCCCTCTGGCAGCTCTTCAGAGAGCTTCTCCCTCGACCCCAACCCGTGGAATGATGGTAAGTTAAGTGTCTTTCCTTATGTATTTTGTTGTATACATTTGGAAGTGCTAATACACTATAATAAAGTTATGCTAGGCTTGCTAACATATCATTTCCAAAGTCTGCAAATTCAGCTAGGAGGTGCTGTAGGCTACTCAAGCTACATTAAATGTAATTAATCCTTTACTACAAAATAAATACAAGCATCATCTAAGAGTATTACCGACTTTTGTCCACTGTAGTATCAGATTTGAGCTTGATAACCTTGCCTGAATTAAAGCTAAGCTACAAGAGGCAAGGGAAATATTACCATAGCAATGCTTAAGCATGCTTGTAGGAGCCATTTCTTTCTTATTTTTCCATCAGATTTCACCTATGGTAATGATGGCAGGTCACGTCATAAATTATATAGGTGTCTCCACAAAGGTGATTTGGCAGATCCAATTACGGGTGGCAGGGTGAGCGCACGGTTTTTAACACTTGCCACATCATGGTTTATTATAATCCTTTTTGGAACATCCCTAAACAGCAAAACATTTGTAAGAAAATTCAGCCTAACCTGTGTAAACCTAGATAAAATAAACAGGATCATCGCACAAACGAGAATATGTTGTGGTCAATTAGTGGAAGCGCATCAAAAAACTTCTCCACCTTCACCCAGCTGATTGGCTTCTAGTAAAGTCAATACAATGCTTGACCCGGTAAATCTCTGTTACAGTTTAACGTGAGGTTACAGACTTAAGCACATTTTTTGTTTTGTTAGAAATGAAATCTCTATTTCATGAATCATAAAGATATCACTACAGGCAGAACTTTGTCATCAGAAACGGAATTTGAATAACTGATTTTAAAATGGGGAATCTGAATATATCTTATTATAAATTATGTGTGTAATTTTTTTTTTTTTTTTACAAAACCAAGTGGCAAAATCTAACAATTTTCCTTTTACATCAGTACAGGTCACCTCAGCATGCAGGCTTCTCCAAATCTGCTTCAGCGCTGGTGATGCTGTGCTCCCTGAAGATGAGCTTGAAGAATAGCATAAGATGAGGAAGAGGTGGTTTTGAAGCAATCAGCAGGGTTCTCTGGTGGGACCAATCGTCCGGGTAATATATGTTAGCGATATGGCAATTTTGGATTGAGAAATCCCAAAGTTTGTTGATCGATGATGCAGTGGACACTATAATGAAGCTACCCAGAGCCCTCTCTGCAGACCTGTCTGTATGATATTCCACTTGTATGTCGCAGCTCCTCATCCAAATCTGATTTTTCTTAAGTAGATCCAGCACATCTACCAGATACTTTCTGTTTATTCTATTAAAGTTTAAATCCAGTAATCCAGTAAATGTTTATTTAAATTCATCCTGTATGTAAAAAATATCAAATAAGTTTTCCTTCTCTAATTATTTTATGTCCTTTACCTATTGTTTTTAGAGCTGTGTTGAAATAATCGAAAAATCGATACTGAATCGATTCTTATAGGAATCGAATCGAATCGATTCACAAGTTCAAAAATCGATTTTATTTTTTAGAATAGTTTGCCCCTTTTAAAGCTGAAATGGGAAGGAACAGTCCAGACAGCAATTTTAAGTTTTATGTCTGACAGGGTTAATACAGTTATCCATGGTGAACTGTTACTCACCCAGTGTTAAGTCATTGAATTTCTGGCCTATAATTAATATAACAGTAGAAAAAAGAAGCTTTTAATAGCACTGACCAATTTCAATATTGAATTGGATCAGATTGAATCGAATCGATTCCAACTCTTGAGAATCGGAATCGAATCGATTCTTGAAATGTGAATCGATACCCAGCCCTAATTGTTTTACTGTTTTTACTTGCATTCATTTGACATTTTTAAATTGTTCAGAGTTAGCTTTATGGATATGACTTCAAAGAAATCGCACAATACATTTTGACTACATATCTTCTACCAATGCACTCAATATAAGCATGTCTGCAATGTTTTATAATGTTAGGCACTTAAAACCAAACTGTAAATACACAATATAGATCCCTCTTTCTGGTGGCATTTACATGCTAGCCCAGAGAGGCTATATCTGGTTCCATAAATATACCAGTGGTTAAGAGGTCTGCTTCAGGTTATTTTCAGATGTTCATCCTTCACTAAAACATGCTATATTACTGTTACAGGATAAACTCATAGTCCCAAACAACCCATGTGTCGATGTCAATCTGTCTCCTCTCTGCCTGATATCAAATTGAAAATGAGCTGAATGACAGAGCTGATCTAAACTACTTATTTTAAAGACGTTTTAAATAGGAGGGAAACTTTAGTGTAGATGTTTGATATGAGAATCAACCGTTTTTCTCTGGGCAACCTAATGATTCAGCATTTCATTTTTTGTTTTTCCTCTGATCTGAGAACATCTATGTGTAACCCAGTTGGTTGTGCTTCTAGCCAGAAACTTGTAAAATATTTAATTGATCAAAAACTACAATTAAATCAAACTGTTTCAGTTAAAAACATATTAAGGGGTAAAGAAGTGTAAACAAATTATGCAAAAACAAGAAACTACCAAACATTTTATTAAACAATTAATGAAAATGTAAAAAAAGCTTCAGTGAAGAAGTACTTTTACTACCATTCTACTTTATGATAAAATTTATACAATGTTCAAATTTGTTAAAGTCTTAATGATGGTTCATCCTTGGTATCAGTGACAGCAGGTCTCTTTGATTGTATCTTAAACCCTGCTGGGAGATGTTGGATTCTTTCTGGGGCCTCTTCACACAGTCCGAACCTGGGATGCTGCCTCGTGTTGTGGATCTCTGGTGCTACAGACCTGGTCCTGTGCAGCCATGTCCACTACTTCTCTGCTGTCCTTCAGCCTGGTAGGGAGAGCAGACAGGTCTGATCTCAGGAGGAACGAGACCAGGAAGAGGAGACTAAGGTTGCCAGCTATGGGAAAATCTGGATTATTTGTTTGGTTGATCTTAGTGAGAGGTCCAGAAGCAGCACTGAAGACTTAGTCAAGGAAACAATGCAGAGGTAAACCTTGGAAAAGAGCACAATGAGGTCTCAGGCAGAAATAATCTGGAAATAACCTTCATGACAGTCAAACATTTTCCATCAGGGCTCAGCATGCCTTACTGTTCCCCCAATGAAATGGTAAATGTCCGGATAGTTTACAAAGACAAAACTTATTAAAGAATTCATTTTTATGCCAACAGTGTGATCATATTTTTAGAGATTGAGAAAGGAAAAAACATAACACGGTTATGTTATTGCTAATAATTCTTAATTTCTTGTACTCTCTACTCAATCACATGATCGCAAATGATAATTTTATAAAACAAGTGCAATTGATACGCTCTACAGTACATATCAAAGTTGCAAAGGTTATGCTGCTCAAGCACTCAAATACCAAATATCTTGATTCAGCTCTCATTACTTTTGGAGGACATATCTCGTATGCTTCAGCAGGTCGTTGTAGTCAGACTTATGTGAAAAACATAAAATTATTCCCCCTATTCATTATCACATTTTTCTTTACTGATTATATCCATTTGTGCTTCAATATCTGATTCAATAGTTAAAGAATAATGATACAGCGACTAGCGACACAACAAATGCATAAAAAAAATCGCAAATACAATTAGTAAAATATATTAAATTTATATCCTATTTTAAACAGTGCTGAATATTCCTAAAAACAAGATTAGACAGTCTCCAGCTCATCAAGCTTGTTTGGACCCCTCCTGCTCACATTAGCTAGCTTCAGCTGAACTACAGTTAGATCATTAACCCACTTAATTAAAACTGGCTACATTAAATGTAACTGAGTTATTTTGGCAAATAGCAGTCATTTAACGCTTCATAATGCTGAAAATTTTGTAATTTCATCAATTTATCAGAGAAAATTATTCTAAAACACTGAAAATGAACTGCGTTCAATGACAAGGATGCTGCTGTTTGGAACTATTCGCAGCTGCATGAACGTGACTTCCGCATTCCAGTCTCAAGTCTATTGGAGTGTCTGAACTCTTATGCTGCATTCGGACCACAGGCTTTGTCAGTGTCAGCAGCATCAAGATTACATGTTAAGTCCAGGGCCAGAGTGGGATTCATTTTTGGCCCGGGAAATATTAGTGCAGAGCTGCCCTCACTCTGCGCCAAAGCGCGCACGCTGTGACAAAGTTGGATATTTCAAAAATAACTATTTAAACTGACCGATGCACTAACAACTAATGACCAGCAGGTGTCCCAAAAACTTTTGTAAACTAGACTATTATTCAAAGCTCTTATTTGACCTGTTTAGACTTCACAATTACCGTCATGAAAAAACTAAATACATTTGAATAAAGAGAAGTTACAATTTAATATATAATATCAAAATACGAATTGTAGCAATTAGACTAAATTTATATTTTGTGACAATGAAAGGCATTTACACACATTTCAGAATAATGTCCATTTTTATTTCAAGGACTTTACAAGCAAGGTATAAGGCAAGTGCAGATATAACTTAGAATATAACTAACTAATAATTAACATTGATGTGGACTAAACAAGGACTCCAGGACTAAGACTGGGTGAAACCAAAGATATTTCCACAGTACAAGTGTGCTGGTAAAACAAAAGAAGTCTATGACTAATCTACAACTAAACTGACCCAGTTAATAAACCAATAAACAACTGAACAGTTTAAATCATGAGTAAACTCCGGAGAAGTGCACTTGTTTCTGTTACTTTGTTAATGATGATGTCATTATCCAACGACATAAGGATGTCTTTTTCTGTGGACATGAGCATGAATGCTTCAAGTCTCTGCTGGCTCATTGTGGTTCTGAGTCGGTTTTTTATAAATTTTAATGTTGAGAAACTTCGCTCACACGCAACTTGTGTTATCGAGAGGGTAAGTAAATATTTGTAGGCAAGGTCAATGGTATGGTATGCATCAGTGAAAAGGTTGTATTGTGATAGGATGAGATGGACGCAGATGACACATTTTTTGCAAGAAGAACATGTTTTGTTTTTTAATTCTATTTTAGGATCTCGCCCTTGTTCGTTTTCTTCATTATCCTCACTGGCTTGTCTTACAGTGTATGATTCTATAGGGGACATTTTAAGTCTGTCCCACTGTGTGGCAAGGTTGCAAAGTTCTCTGCGCAAAGTTGTACCTGAGGCTTCGCTGTCAAATTTCAGCAAACATTTGCTTAACTCTTCCAGTGCTGAGTAAGGAAGCCCGCTTTCTTTGATACTAGGGAATTTTCTTGGGTCTAAGTAAGCAAAATCAGCACAGAGTTTGGCATTAGAAGAGAACCTCCTATGAATGCTGTCAATCACTGTGTCTAGAATGACATTGTGAACCTTCACTCTGTAATCATCATCTGCTGATAGGCACTCATCTTCTGCACTTTCCCCTGGCATTCTTTTCTTTTTCCTGATCCTTCTTGAGGATAGGGTAGATTGCACAGAAAGTTCAGACTCCTTCTCTGCAAGCTTCTCATTGGCCCATACCACAAAGCTATTTGCTGCATTTTTAATGCCATCAAAGTCCCTTGAATACTTCCTAAGCTCTTCCTCTGTGCCCTCAACCAGCCTCTGTGCAGTGATGAGCTCCATACCCTTTGTCTGTAAATATTTTGAAAGCGGTGTTGTTTGTTCAAAAATCCGTAGGAAAATTTGTGCGGTGAGAACAGTTTCATATTTTAAGAGATTTTCAATAAACCCTCTTGCCTTTGCTCTCACAATTGGCTTCTGTGTGTTGTCTTCAAGAATGGAGTCAAGTGTGAGGAGAGTCTCTACAAATAAAGACTCCTTTGGATCTCCATATCCTCCAAACATTTTCCGCACAGCCTGATCCTTGGCCCACCATCGAGTTTGGCCTATTGTGCCTAAAGTTTTCTTTCTGGCATCCTGGCTGTGTTCTTCCCATGCTTGCATTCGCTTGTATGATTCTTTTAAAAACACAGCTATGTCATTTAGGAGGGAGAACAGGGAAGCACTATCGACAACACTGCCAGTAGCATCGGCTAGAACCAGATTTAACAAATGCCCATAACACCATACATGTACCTGGTTTGGAGCATGCTCACTGAGAAAGGCTGAAAATCCATGGTACTGCCCCTGCATATTTGCAGCACCATCAGTAGAGTTTCCAACAAATCTGCTAATGTCAATGTTGAGGTTTAGGAGTACTCTTTTCAAAAGCTCAACAAAATGCTGCCCTGTCGACGTTTCAGTGGCCACTACTGAAATGAGGCGTTCATGTATCACATTAGTGACATATCTGATAATAATTGAGCACTGATCCTTAGAGCTGACATCTTGAGTTGTATCAATCTGAACTGAGTACATGCCTGACTGTCTCACATCTTCAGCAATAGCACCCTTGATCAGTTCGCTTATGGCTTCTAAGACTTTATTAAATATGTCTTTTGACATAAGGGTGATGAGAGCACCTCTACCTTTAGCTCCACTCTCAGGTTTGTTTCTTGCTATTTCCCACGCATGTTTTCAAATGTTGTTGGAGGACACTGTCATATTTGCTCAAAAGTATAATTAATTCCAGCACATTTCCATGATTTTGTGAAGCATCCTCCAGGCTATAGGCAGCCTCTTCATTGGACCTGTAGCTAAGGCCACATTTTCCAATAACTTTGATCACATCCACAATGCGTTCCATCACTTCACGCCTTTTCTTAACCTGCTCTACACGCAATGACATTTGAGTGCCACATAACAGGCTTTTAACATCTGCCTTCTGTAACTTCAAAAAGTATGCATCAGCACAATCTTTATGTGTCTTACTTTTTTCATGCTCCTGTATTCTCTGGTGAATGTGTTTCCAGGCATTCATGCCTCCTTGAACAAATGGATTCTTTACATCCTGAGGTGCCAATGCAAGGCACACTGAACAGTAAAGGGCATTCCTTTGGTCACAAGTGAGCCACTTGCGATTGCTGCCATCTTTTCTGACAAAAATTTTACGCAGGGGGTGTTGAGGATTTTGATATGGGTGATAGGAGAAAAAAAGATCAAAATCCTGCTCAGAAGGACGAGCAAAGTAATCAAAACTGCACTGTTCATCTGATTTTTCTTTATCTGTTGCAGGTAGTTGCTGCTGAACTGTTGTCTTTCCCTTCATTTCTTCCTCTCCCTGAGTTCCCTCTGTGCTTTCTACACTTACAGATTCGCCTGCACCTGCATTAAATATTAACAATTTATAAAACAAATCCATAATACTACTATAGTTATGCTTGTGCATTGCTCACCTTTGTCTTGTGTGATATTTGAAGGAGGAATGCTACTTGGTCCTGGCACATCTTTTTAAAGACACATATACAAAATATCACCTTTCCAATATACAAATAAGTTAAAACCTTACAATCAATCAATCAATTATTGTATCTTTACAAACAGGCTTAGTCGCTTTAGATTAAAAACACAATTCTTCCCAATTCATTTTGGGTATATTATTTTTAATACCTGCTGCCCCTTCCTGAGTGTTAAGCTTTTCATTTACAGCATGGCTGGGCCTGGGCACCTGTTGTATCTGAGGACCTAAGAAGCAATCAATGTTATTATTGGACGACATGTTAAACATTTATGGAGTCACTCTTTAATCCAGCATCTCCTGCTGTTAGCTTACCGCTGTCCTGTTTCTCAGATTCTTCATTGGCGACAGTGGAGCTTGTTGTTGTACCAAAAAAATGTATTAACTTTGCACATTTGGCTGCCTCAGCTTCAAGCGCCTTTCTTTTTCTACTTCTGTTTTTTTCCGTTCCTCCCTTGCTTTTGTTCCTTTCCATTTTCGCGTTCGATGACAGCTGTGATGCTACACCGGCTTCCTCTCTCTGTCCAGTCTACCATTCATTCAACCCGCGCTTCGGTTCTTAGTCCCGCCCACTTTCTACAGAAAACCATCTGCATTGTAGGAGAACAAAACGTAACCAATGACAGCGTGTATAGTGCCTTGCTTCGTTGATATGCAGCCAAATCAGCCAGCCCAGTAAGTGAATGTGCTGACGGGACTCAGGGGGGAAACAGAGAGAGCGATGACAGGCAGCTGCAGACGGCTCAGCCCGGCGCGGTCAGTGGCCGTAGAGGCGCAGTCAGCCTGCCTGGCATAAACAGCGGCCGGCTGAGCCAGGCCCTTACTCCGGCCGGCCGGTCGGGAAATCTCCCGACTCTCCCGATTAGCCACGCCGGCACTGGTTAAGTCTATGGTGGAGGCCATTGGAGGAGCGTCACAGTATTTGCGGCGCTTTGTGAGCTTTGGCTCCATCAACTTTTCAAGCTTTTCCTGCGTTTTAAGCTTCAAAACTCATAACGCAAGCAACGCAGACGTTCAGTTAGTTGAACTTTTGCAGCTTTGTGAGCTTCAGCTTAAAAATGTATCTTCTGTGTATATGCGTCAAACAAGTCGCTTTATGAGCGTTGCCTGCTGACAAAGCTTGTGGTCTAAACGCACCATTAGACGGCTGTGGGCTTGCTGGTGACGGTGACCTGACTGTCAGACGTCATTGGTGTAGAAATATGTCAATCAAACTGTCTTACCAATTGGGAAGCGCCTGCCTACTGTGAAATGTTTGTGTTTAAATTGTTCAACCAAAAGAAAAACAGACTTAAAAACTTTTTTCAGTTTGTTCAAAACAGAAATCCCTTCAAATAATAATAAAAACTATTCAATTAAAAAAGTGCTCAAATGCAATTTTTGGGGTTACATTTTTTTGGGAATTCAGAAAATTTTCCTAAGCTTTTAAAAGATTTTTTGGTATTTAAATATTTTTTTCAGTTGAAAATATTTTTTTGTTAGCATCAACTTCATTTTTTATTGAATGATAAAGACACAAATGTCCTACCCATAATATGGTGCAAACACAAAAAAATTACTTAAATCAAAGAAACGTTTTCTATTAAAAAATGTTCAAATTCAATCGTTTGAGCCTCAAACAAAAATGTTTTTTTTGCATTCAAAAGCTTTTTTTCTATGATTGAAAATGTGTTTTTTTTATCAGTGGGTTTTTTTTTCAGTTGAAATGTACAACCTTGAAACAGCCTTTTTTTGATTGCATAATAAAGATCCAAATATCATATATATACCTATAAACATGACCCAAACACTAAACAACAGCAATTTAATTAAAAAAGTTACTTCAAATAAAAAAAAAAACTCTACTTCTCTATCAAAGAAAACATTTTCAATAAAAGAAAAACAATGTTAAAATTCATTTTTGGGAGTCTCAGCTATATATATTTGCATTCAAACACTTTTTTCTTTGCTAGGGTTTTTTGGATTTAATATTAAAAACACAAATCTACCTCTATATATACATTTGAGTCCCACCAAGGGCAAAACACGGCAACACCTCAACTTGGAGATGAAACCAAGGACAGATGTATATTCCTCCAGGTCCACCTCTCCTTCATGTGTAGCTGCCTCTTTGAAGACCTGCCATTCTGTGCACTGAAAACAGTCCTGGAGCACACAAGCCGCATCTCTTGGCCACACAAACTTGGCAGAGTATCCGTCAGTTTCACGTGGTTAAAGTCCCCCGCAACCACATAAAACGCCTCCGGGTGCTTTGTCTGCAACAAGCTAATGGTGTCAAATAGCTCCTTTGATGATTCATTGGAATTTGCCCTCAATCGAATGTAAACAATGTTGACGAACACTGCAGTTAACTCTCGTGGCAGATAAAACGGCCGACATTTTATAGTCATAAGCTTGAGCTGACGTTGTAGCACCTTCTATTTTAATTTAGTATATTTTTACATGTATGCGTTTATATGAGCTGGGAGGATCAGCTGTGGTACAGAAGCCAGGTCAGAAATGTTCAGTAATTGCTCAGTCTAAAATGTATAAAAATAATATTACATGGCCAAAGATGTACCTAGAACAAGCTTGATTTTTCAAAAGTGTATTTAATAAATATATTTTAAGAAAAAAATATAAAACTGATTACCTCCTATTGTAAATTCCATTGGAGAGTTTGGCTAAAACAGAATAAATCTGGAAAAATCACATGTTTACCTTAAGATAAAAAAAAAATATATATATATATATATATATATATTAACAATATGCCATTAAATATGTATGATTTTGTTAAAAAAACACATTATGTATTTACACCTTCCTCACAAGAAATAAATTGTTTGGGGGCAAATGGGGACCTATCCAAGGTTGATTGGGAGCACTAGGGTGGTGGAACGCGGAAGTTAGCGAGTAAAATGAAATTTAAAGATTACAATTTGTGTCTGGATTTTGACGACGGATTTTGGATCACGGACTTTGGAGGTTTGGCATAAACTGGTGTGTGAAATGCTGGAATGGTGTCTCAGGAAGAGGATGAGGATGAAGTGGATTTGGGTGAATGGTCCCAGGTTTCTAGTAGGGGAAGATCAGGTAGAGGGTGAGACAGAAGAGATGGGGAAAGTTTGTTTGGATCACAGACCAGTAAACAGAGTTTAGAGGTAATCAGCTCTGATGAGGGGACAAATGTTGTCCGGAAAAAGATTGTAAGAGAGGGATTTAAGATAATTGTGAGGTTCAGAAAAGAAGATGAGAAGTTTCAGTTAAGCCCAATAGCTTTATCAAGACAGCTGAAAAAAAGTTTGGAGAGGTACAACTGGCTAAAATTCTGAGGGATGGAAACTTACTGATAGAAGTGAAGACAGAAGAACAGAAAAATAAAGTATTAAATATTGAAAGTATCTGTAAGAAGATAGTGAGGGAGAATGGGTTACTGGGAAAAGATAAAATGACACACCGGGGGTGATTACCGGTATACCAGTGGAGGAGTATCTGGAAAAACTCTAGTTGAGTATTCATGGTGGCAAAGTTAATAGGGTGAAAAGACTATTAAAACAATAGATGGAGAGAAGTTTGAAAGTCAATCCATACTTTTGGAGTTTTGGGAGGATGTCCTTCCAAAGAGAATTAGAGTAGGGTGTGTCAGCTTCCCTGTTAGAGCGTATATCCCTCCACGCATTAGATGCTATAGATCCCAAAGAAATTGACATATTGCAGCAGTTTGCAAAGGGAAAGAGAGGTGGCCAAAGTGTAGAGGTGAACGCAGATATGAGGAGTGTGGGGAAAATGTGCAGTACGAATGCTGAAACTGTGGGGGGCATCACAGGGTGAGTTATGGGGGCTTTGAAGTCAGAAAGAAGGCAGTCGAGGTGGAACAGATAAAAGTGGTTCATAACATCAGCTATGCAGAGGCTCTAAAAAGGGCGCAGAATGGAAAGGATGGGATAAGAAAGGGTCAGTCTAAGTAATCATTAGTGCAAACACAAGAAACTCATACAGGGCTAACAGTGGAAAAGATGATTTTGTTTATGGCTTATGTCATAAATTGTACAGATCAAGTGAAACAAAAAACAGAGAAAATAAAAATAATTGTGAAAGGAGCAGAGATTTTTTGGTATTAAAGATCTTTCATGGGAACGAATTAATAAAAGACTTGGGGAGGAAGGGAAAGGAGGAGGTTCTGGTGACAGGATCATATGATTATATTACAATGGATCGCCAGAAGTTTAATTACAAACAGACAGGAATTTAAGGGATTTATCAATAAATGCAAAACAAAACCAATAATAATATGTATTCAGGAGACATGGCTTAAACCGAAATTAGGATTTTGTTATAAAAGGTTATGATAATGTACGTAGAGATAGAAAGGAAGGTAATGGAGGAGGATGTATAACATTAGTAAAACAAGGAACTCAATATAGAGTTGTAAATATAGAAATGCAACTAGAATACATTGTAATTGAAATCTGGTCAAGAAATGGCAGCATCAAAGTAATCAATTTCTACAATTGGTAGTAACCATTATCCTATAATGACCGAACTAGAGTTGAATATAGGACAACATGATATAGGGAATGTACAGAATTGGTGTTTCAGCAATGCAAACTGGGAAAAGTTTAAGTTAATTTGTGATCAGGAAATGGAAAAAAACGATATGAATGTTGATGCTGATGCATACATTTTTTCTGTTTGTAATGCAGTTTTGAAGGCAGCAAACAGGCAATAAAGAAGAAAGAAGGTAAAAGGAAAAAGAAGATAGTTCCTTGGTGCACAAAGGATTGTGATAAAATGATTAAGGATCTAAATAAAGTTTTATGAAGTTTATGGAGTAGAAAAAATTACAGGAGAATGAATGGTATAAGGAAAGAGTATGGATATCCATGGGGAGACTGTGGCTCAGTGGTAGAATAGTTGGCTTGCAATCGGAGGGTCGTGGGTTCCTCCAGTCGTAGGTTCCCCCAGCTTCCTCCAGTCACATGTCGATGTGCCCCTGGGCAAGGCACTTAACCCCACAAATTCTACATCGTCCTATCTAGCCATGTTGGCTATCGGTGTATGAATGTGAGTGTGAATGGGTGAATGTGGCTTCAACGTAAAGCACTTTGAGTGGTCAGTATGACTAGAAAAGCGCTAAGTTCAGTCCATTCAGTCCATTTACCAATATTAAATGATGGTGAGGTAACAGCAATAAAAGACAACGAAAACATTAATTTATTAGCAAAGACATTTTTTTTAATTCATAGTTTAGATACTCTTCGTGAAGAAGGACAAAGAGGAAGAGAAAATACATTTATGGAAAATATAGAATTATTGCAACAAGTGGAAGATTATGATGAATTGTTAAATCTGCACTTTGAGTAACCATGTTTGAAAAGCACTTCATAAATAAAGTTAAATTTGATAAAGTTTTGAAATATTTTGTTTACAAAAACAGAATTAAATCGAGCTTTACAAAAATCCAAATTATCAGCACCAGGAAAAGACCAAATTTGTTATATCATGATTAACCATATCAGTGATAAAGTTAAAGAAATTTTATTAGAGCTGTATATAGAGTTTGGGAGGGTGGGAAACTGCAGCAAAGCTGGAAGGAGGCAGTGGAAAATCAGGAAAAGTATGAAAACCAGGAAAAGATAATACAGAACTAATCCAGGAAATGATAGACCAATGGCTTTGATATCTAATGTTTGTAAGATAATGCAGTGTATGATACATTAAATATGAATGTACTATATAGAAAAAAAGGATATATATCTAAATTTCAAAGTGGTTTCAGAAGAGAAAGGAATACAATGGATCCTGTTTTATGTTTAGAGCATGAAATTAGGAGAGCACAAATAAACAAAGAGAGTGTGTTGGTAGTATTTTTCGATATAGAAAAAGCATAAAGTATGATACAATGTGGAGAGAATGGCTTCTAATTAAAATTAGGAAAATGGGAATCAATGGACCAATTTTTAAATGGGTAAAGGACTTTTTAATGGGAAGACAAATTCAAGTGGGAAGCTTTATTCTGAAAAGTTTCTTGTGGAATATGGTACACCACAAGGCAGTATAGTGAGTCCATTATTATTTTCTTTAATGATAAATGATGTTTTTAATTGTATAAAAGATGGGATAGGGTTTTTTCTTTTTGCAGATGAGGCAATATGGAAGACAGGTAAAAATGTAGAATTTATTGTAAAGAAACTACATAAAGCAATTGGTAAAGTGGAGGAATGGTCATACAAATGGGGTTTTAAGTTCTCTGTGGAAAAGACTAATGTTCTCATTGAAGGCCATATATAATGGGTTGATTAGATCAGTCTTAGATTATGGGTTTGTAGCATACAATTCAGCAGCAAAAAACGACTCTTTTAAAATTAAACTTTATCCAGAATCAGGCACTAAGACTATGTACAGGAGCATTTAAAACAACCCCGCTAGCAGCTTTACAAGTAGAGACAGGTGAGATGCCAATAGAAATCAGAAGACAACAGATAGCTTTCAATTACTGGGCAAATCTTCAGGGTCAGAGACAAGATCATCCGACACAAGAAAACTAAAACCTTGCTGGGAGAAAGAAAAGAAGGAAACAAAAAGCTTTGGATGGAAAATGACTAAAAAACCTGTAGAACTCAAACCAGACCAGTTTAGAATCTGATGCAGAGTTCAATTACCCGCTTTTCCACCATGGATACTTGTCCACTGATACCTGAGGCATCAGTGGATTTAACTTTATTACAGAAGAACAAGGATAAATCATTCATAATAAATTCACATACAGTACAGGATTTAATATTTTTTCCCCACGTTTTTTCCCATTATTTATCACCCAGTGATAAATAATAGTTTGAGTTCTGGGCATTACTCTCCCTCTGCTAACTGTGGGAGCGCCCTGCACTGAAGCTCAAGCCTCCTTCTTGCTTGAGGAGTGGGCAGGCCTTCTTGTCACCTGAGGGGGGCCAGGGTTTCCCCAGCTGGACATAGCATGTGGAAGGATCACGTTATTCCAGCCAGATCCTCCCCAACCCTTCAGGCGCCCCAGTCAGCCAGGAGGAGGCAGTGTATAGCCCAGAACTGATGCATGTTTTTGTAGCTCTCATTAGCTACTCAAGGAAGCATGGGGAGAACATGCAAACTCCAAACAGGAAGGCCCTTTTTGCCAAGCCCACCTGGGGTGTGGGTGCTGATGATATGGAGGAACAAACACACCCTCAGCACCCACAGCGTCCCTGGCAGGAATTGAACCCAGGACCTTCTAACTGTGAGGTGAGCTGTGCTACCAGCTGCGCCACCATGCTCCCCCAGTACAGGAAAAGACGGGACGATGGCTTTATAAAATTCAAAGAAATGTTGGAGAAATGAGAAGCACTGGAAGGAGTAGGAGAGAGGAGGTGATTATTTATAGATTGAGGTTTGGCCATACTGGTTTAAACAATACATTATTAATAATAGGGAAACATAATAGAGGGAAATGTGAACACTGTGGTGAAGAAGAAACTATAAATCGTGTTATATTACAATGTCAGAAATACCAGGTAGAAAGAAGAAAACTAATCCAAAACTTAAGGAAGATGAAAATGAAATTAGACCTAATTGATTTTTTGAGGACTCGAAAAGTGAGTATTATCAGGTTTTATTTCAGTTTTTCAAAGAGAGTAGAATGTTTGGGAGGATTTGAGTTACATATATATATATTTTTTATTATTATTTTTTTTTTAATTAGGTTTTGTTTTTGAGCGTCGTTCCGGTCCACACTCCACACTAGTTGGTGGCACTAATGCCCCATTCGTTTTTTGCCAACAGCCCAAAAAAATCAGAAGAAGAAGGGGACTTATCCAAGATGGCGGCCGTGCAGCACCATCAGCAGCGTCAGTGTATAATGAGAGTCTACATATATGCTCAGCTGTCCTATCACAGATGTTTAGCCGTTTGTATGCAAGACTGAATATTGTCAAAAAAATATAAAAATACTAGAAAAATTGCATTTCCTGCGAAAATGCAGTGTGAATGCTGTAAGCTGAATTTGTTTAGCTGAAGATTACTGAAGAATTTGAAGTCAACTGCAGAATACTGGCTGAATTTTAAAAAGCAGAATAAACCAAAAAATAAATGTTTGCAAAATTGTGTTATGTAGAAAAACAACCGCTAAAATGCACAAGTTATCAAATTTTTATAACGAGCTCCAGCTAGCATGTTGTGGAACTATCAAACGTAAAAATTAGTGGAGTCATCAAGTTATACTGAATTGCAAAACTGTTGAATAGCTAAAGTGCCATTGTTAGCCAAAATTAGCTAAAATGCATTAAGTAGCTAAATGAGCCTTAAAATGCTAGTGGTACTATGTTGCTGAACTATATTATGTCGAATAAGCTGAAAAAGAATAACAATCTTCAAGCTCTTATGCGTAAAACTGTAAATTAGCTAAAATTTGAAAAATTTAAATATTAGCTAAAATACTAGTTGTAGCATGTTCAAAATTGCTAATGTTAACTAAAATTATCCTGTTATCTTAAATGACACATACAGTGTGTAGGAAAATGCTAACATGTTTTTAAAAAAAACTAATTACATTCAGTATGTTAAAATATTGGGCTGAACGATTAATTGCATATGCAATTAAATCGCGATTTGGTAAAATGCGATTCCCTAATCGCAAAGGCTGCGATTTGATTTGATGTAAACATATCTGCAAACATATAAAGTCACGTGACTTGCAAACAATGCAGGGAGAGAAGGAAACGCTGCACTTTAACCCGTTATAAAATCACCAAAAGCTTAACAGAATCCAACACTACATAATAGTTGGTACCAAAGAGTAACAGTACATCAGTTGTGAGAAATTATATCTGCTATGAAAACGTTAATGCTGCGCAACGCCAGGTACTATGCAGAACCCGTCTTGGTATTGTTGCTGCCTCACGAGGTAGGCTACAGTACGAACCTTTATCAACACCTAAAAACATCCCACCACCAAATATGAGAGTTGCACGGCTAAACTGGCCGCCACCAGTGTTTAAATTTCCAGTAAACAAACTCCAAGGCGACAGGGATCGCTGACCTAGCTGTTTGAACGAATCGCTCCTTACAAACATAAAAAAACGGCTCACAGAAATAATTTGTGCTATAAATATATAAATAATTCGACCCACTCAATCTGTTCAAAATACAATATTATATGTGTAAATTGATGTCAAACAGGAGTATATTTTAGGTGAAATCAGACATATGACTACTTGGTCTACTGAACACTCTAGCAACTTCCAGTTTTGCCCTTTCTCTGACTTTTAACAAACAAATTACTGCTGTTCATACAAATTTCCCACTGTCTAGACATATTATCCATCAAAACGTATGAAATTTTGTTGGGATTCACAGATTTCGCACAAATGGCCACAAAGCCATGAAAAAACACCCCCAGAGTGGATCCTGCTCAAATTTCTGCATGTCAAAATTATGCTGGTTTTTACAAAATCACTGCGTGGAGACAGATTAAGGTACACACATCAAACAAAAAAGTATTAAACACCAAAGCCTCCTGATACCTATAGTGAAAGACTGATTTTGATAGCCCTTATAGTTTCCAAGTTACGGGAGGTTGTTATAGACCAAGTAAAGTCATATTTCTGATTTCACCTAAAATATACTCCTTTTTGACATCAATTTACACATAATATTGTATTTTGAACAGGTTGAGTGGGTAGAGAGCGTTACCCTATCCGTTCCGATAAGAACGGTGCATTGGTGATATCCATAGGCCTCAAGGTTCTCAAGATATTAAGAGTTGTTTGGAAGCTGCAATCCCATTCAAAAAAGCCTAAAAGTTAAGATTCAAAAGTGTTGCGCCTCTGTGTCCCTGTCTGTGTCAGTGAGAGCTGGTCTGTGATTGGTCGAGGGAGCTCTGGAGGCATTAAAGGTTTCACAAGAAACCCAAGATTCTGCAATTGGGATGGTAACCAGATTTAATAGAAACAAAAATAAAAACAAACTTTGGTTGGTAACACAAGCTCCCTTAGTACAGACACCAGGAGGAGGAGTACTGTACAAACCTCTTAAATTATCAGATCTCAGAGGATTGACTCAATCCCTTCCATCTTTATCAGATGGAGCTAATTTGTGGTTAAATACATTATTTCAGTTTATGGCTAATCAAACACTGGCTCTGGGGGATTTAAAGGGAATAATGGGACTGGTAATGACAGCCACAGGTTTTAGAAATATGCAGGAAGAAAATAATTTAACTGATTCTACACCCTTAGCAGGACTAATTACAGGGATAGCAGCCTGGTTGAGACAGAAATATCCAGGAACACAAGCAACAAAAGTGCCCAAATTCATCTGGAAGCCTGAGGTTTCACCTATTGATTATCTATCACAAAGTAAGGACAACTGGGTAGGTCAGACAGGTGTTTATCCAGATGAACAGGGTAACAACAGAACTTGGTTCAGGGAAGCAGTGTTGGCAGGTGTTCCAGAGTCTGTGCAGCAGAAAATAAAAGAAAATCCGGATTTGCAAGGAGCTGACGAAGCTAGATGGGAACTGCATTTGATTCAACACTTTCAGAAAAAGGCTGATCAGTATAAGAAAGGACATGAGGAGAAGCATAAAATGCAGAGAGAGTTGGTGGCTGAAGCTGCGCCAGTTCCTAAGCCCGCCACTCCAGATTCCATCATGTATGCAGGACCTGATTATTCCCAAATGATAGCTCAAACTTATCAGCCGCGCCCATGGAGAGGTGGCCACAGGGGTGGTTATATTGGGAGGGGTATGAGGAGAGGAGGTAGAGGCCAGCTAGCTCCATGTCACAGGTGTGGTGCCACAGATCACTGGGTGAGAGAGTGTCCCCAACCAGATAACTGCCTCTACAGAGGACGTGGCCAGCCTGGATCCAGCAATCAGACTCCTCAACATGCTGCCCCACATGGACATTTAGCGCCACAGCAGGGGTCACAGAGTGGTTCATACTGAGAATGCCCACAAAGGTCCCTAGTGGGGAGTGGCCAGGGAGACCCACTCCTTACAATGAATGTTTCTGGACTCACCCTGCCATTTTTAGTTGACACTGGTGCAACATTTAGCACATTGGATAAAACACCTCCACAAGCAGCGTTCTCAGGGGGAAAAGTTTCAGTAGTAGGGGTCTCTGGGGCACCAATCACTCTCCCAGTAACACAACCACTTGAGGTGGCCATTGGAAATCAGACTGTCAGTCATCGTTTTGTTCTTGCTCCTACCACACCCGCTAATCTACTGGGGAGAGACTTACTCATAAAGCTTGGAGCTACCATCTTGTGCTCTCATGATGGACTTGTTGTGACGTTACCTCATGGACATTCACAAGTGTGTGGAACTCTGCCAGGACAAATCATGTTTAGGGATGATTCCCCACAAGTGGCAGACATCTTTTGGGCTCATCTTACGTCTTCTGCTGAACAACCAGGCACAGAGACTTCTTTCCTGTCCAGCTGGAAGCCCTGGTTCCTTGAACTCCAACCCTTTGTTTCTCCTCCCGACCCGTTACATGTGACCCTTCTTTATGACGTGGTGACCCAACACTTTACCAGGACGAGTTTGAAAAACACCTGGAAGGCCATGTTTGGCCCATTTCATCAGGTCCCTGTTTCGTGGCAGAGGAAGGAGTAGTGCTGTTGGCAAATCTTACTCCAGAACAACAGAAGTGGTATATGATGGAAAGGGAAGCTGTTCCTCATATATCATTACTTTTACATCCTAAACATCAAGCTAAAGATCTGGGAGGTATGGCAAAAAGAGCTGTAGGTCTCACAGACTGGGAACAAACCCAAATACCTGCTTTATCTTTCTCCCCATCTTCTGGGATGTATAAAATAGATGCTGATCTGAAGAATGAATCTATTTTAGAGCATTTACATCTCTCCAGAAATCATGAGAGGGAACAGTCAGACCATCCCTTAGCCCTTCAGGCTTTTAAGGAATTACCTGACACACTGTGGTCATCTGGACCATAGTACAGGCCACTCCAATTACTTTTGAGTTTAAATATTTTGATCTATTATGGAGGTCACAGTGCCACCATAAACCCAAGGCAGAAGAAGGGATTGCAGACACAATTGCAGGATTTAAAGCTGCAGGTGTGTTAGAATCCTCAAATTCAGCTTAAAACACTTCCATTCTCCCTGTAGAGAAACAGGGTACAGGTAAATACAGAATGGCACATGATCTAAGAGCAGTTAATCAGGCACTAAAAACACAGCTCATTTCTACTGCTAATCCATACACAGCTCTGGCCTCCCTCACTCCTGAGTTGAAATGGTTTACATGTATTGACCTAGCTAATGCATTTTTCTGTCTACCTCTGCATCCTTCAGTCAGAGATGTTTTATAATTTATGTTTAGAGGCCAAAAAATGAGATACACCAGATTACCACAAGGCTTTGCCCTCTCCCCTGGCATTTTCAACCAAGTTTTGAAATAGTCTCTCAGCAAAGTGCAACTTCCTCCCAACTGTCTACTCATCCAATATGTTGATGATTTGTTAATAGCAGGAACAGCAGCTGAAGTTTGTACTCCGGCAACTGTTAAAGTGCTCCGACTCCTGGCCAAAGAAGGTTATAAAGTTTCCAGAGATAAATTGCAGCTAGTGAGACAGGAAGTACAATTTCTAAGTAGATGAGTCACAGCCCAGGGCTCTGGTCTGACAGATTCACATAAATCTGCGATACTGAGACATTGGTAAACCTCTCACTGTAAAATCAATGCTCTCCTTTCTAGGATTGACTAACTTTTCTAGACATTACATCCCTGGCTATACTAACTTGACCACACCACTTAGAGCATTGGTAAATGAACATGGCATGAAAAATATTCAAGCCCAGCTTAACTGGACTACAGCAGCAGAAGAGGCATTAATTCGCCTAAAACAGGAAATGGCTTTAGAATCTGACCTTGCAGTTCCTGATTACACCACTACGTTTTACCTAAATGTTTCAGAAAAAGATGGAATAGTAAATGGCATTTTATTCCAGAACAAAGATGGTCAGAGACTCATTTTGCAGTATTTGAGTGTCAAGCTAGATGCCACTGAAGCACATCAGTCACCCTGCACACGTCATGCAGCAGGCATTGCACACCTGGTAACTAAATGTGCACACATTGTCAGAGGGCACCCACTAAATATTCTTACCACACATGGAGTAATGGCTCTAATTAACTCTGAAGCATTCACTCTCTCTACCTTAAGACAACAAAGACTGAGCAAAGTGTTAGAAGCCCCTAACCTTACTTTCAGCCATGATGGTATAAACATGGCGGATCAGATGACGAATGATGGCCTTCCCCATGACTGCATTGAACTAACCATTAAGGCACAAAAATTACGCTCTGACTTACTCTCCCAGCCAATACCAGATGCACAGAACATTTACACTGATGGTTGTTGTTTTCGTACACCTCAAGCCTTGCAGGCTGGCTTTGCTGTAGTTGAACAGACAGGAAATCAGTTTGTAGTTAGAGTTGCTGGCAGACTGGAAGGGAAATAGTCGGTGCAGAGAGCATACATTAGGGCATTGGTCGAGGCATGTAATTTGGGAAGAGGAAAATCTGTAAATTTTTATACAGATTCTAACTATGGGTTTTCTGTGTTGCATGTGGAATTGCCGCAGTGGAAGAGGGCTGGATTTTTGACAGCGCAGGGCAAACCTATTCAGCATATTCAGGACATCATGGATCATTTGGAGGCAGTGCAATTACCATCTGGATTGGCTGTCATGAAGTGTAAAGCTCACACAAGAGCAGATTCTGACATTGCTAGAGGTAATGAAGCAGCTGATGCTGCAGCTAAAAAGGCAGATGGATATTCTACCACTCTTAAAATCATGACAGCGGTAGCGGAAACATGTGAGTCATTTCAGGAGGAAGTGAAGTTAGCATAACAGCAGGCAGCCCCCCAGGAAAAGTCAGTGTGGAGAGACAGAGGAGCCATCTACTTTGAAGATTTTTGGAGAAGCCCAGATGGAAGATTAGTGTTGCCTAGCAGTATGAAACCATCCATTTTTCAGGAAGCCCATGGATTCGCTCACCTTGGTTTTTCACAGATGAAAACAAATTTGTGTTTTTGGTGGCACCCATACATGATACATTCCATTAAAACCTTTCTACATGAGTGCAAGGTTTGTGGGGAGTTGAACCCCAAACCTACGATTAAACCTGAGCAGGGGTCTTTTGAAGACCTCTCCAGGCCAGGTGAAGAGGTGGTAGTCGATTACACGGACATGGTAACCCCAATTCGAGGTTGCAGATATCTATTGGTGCTCACTGACCCTCTTACAGGTTGGGTTGAAGCGTATCCCTCTCGTAAAGAAGATGGGCAGGCAGTGATTGTTTACTTAATAACCGCTTTGAAGTGTTGTTACTGCTTAAAGAGATGTTTGTCATGTGCACACAAGTTAGTTAGATAAAAACAGGAACTTTAGAACAGGATGTCAAACCTTTGCACCCAAACTAGTGGAGAAAAACAGTATATGGAGGATGTCTGGACTGCAAAAGATCAGGGATTGTCTAGAAAATAGTATACATTGTATAATGAAATTGTTTAAGCCATTTTATGATTTCTTAAATCATGGAAACTTATCTTGTAACATTCATTGTTTCTTTTTAATAGATTTTAATATTGGCATCATTAACTCTACATTTGAGAACCAGAAAGTTATAAGTATTAAAAACGGAACTAACCTTAACCTAACTGTCATTTTAAAGATATATAAAACTTTGACTGATAAATAGAATCCCAAACCACAGTTCTAAGAAGATGTTGATGATATATTATGTCTTTATTTTTCTTATAGCTTAACCATTTTGTTAAATCAGTATTATCCAAATGTGACTTGTTGTAAGAGTTTGTATTAATATGGATGATATATGTCATGATTTCTTTTTATTTCAGGTTATCCTTATGTGTTTATAATATGTATTCTTTAAATTGAGTGTGGCATTTCATTTTCAATAGTGAAGTATTTTTCTGTGAACATAACATATGACAGGAAAGCACAGGCCTAGTTTGCAGGAAGACTCACCATACAATTGACAATGGAAGGATACCAGATAAAAATGGTCAGCAGAAAATCGAGTTGGAGCTGTGCAATGGTAAAATTTATTGCCTTCTCTTACGTCTTAGATAAAGTTAATTCTTATGTGAATTTGTGTTAATGATGTAGTGGGAATCTTTATTGTAAGAATTATTTTTATTACATACAGTAGATAGTTCTTATTTGAATTAGTGCTGATGCCTTTTTAATTCTGACTGTGTTACTCATGTCTAGATAAAATGTTATCCTGATACTGACAAACAAGATCCAGTTGTGTGTAAACATCTCATCTTGATTTCTTGAGAAAGGAAGTGGAACAGCTGGTTCTCTGGTGCAGTCAGAACCACCTGGAGCTAAACCCGCTCAAAACTGTGGAGATGACAGTGGACTTCAGGAAGAGACCACCATCAACATCTCCTCTCATGATCCTCAACAAGCCAGTCCCCACAGTGGAGTCTTTCAGGTTCCTAGGATCCACCATCACACGGGACCTGAAGTGGACCTCACACATCAACATAATAAGGAAAAAGGCCCAGCAAAGGCTGTACTTTCTGCGTCAGCTCAGGAAGTTCAACCTGCCCCAGGAGCTGCTGATCATCTTCTACACAGCAATAGTCCAGTCTGTCCTGACCTCATCCATCTCTGTCTGGTTCGGATCCGCCACCAGGCAAGACAAGGACAGACTGCAGAGAACAGTCAGGACTGCAGAGAGGATCATAGGAACCGATCTTCCCTCCATTCAGGACCTATTCCGGGCCAGGGTCAGGAAGCGGGCCAGGAAAATCACCACTGACCCCTCACACCCTGGCCACAATCTGTTTAGGCTCCTCCCCTCAGGTCGGCGTTACAGAGCGTTGTACGCCAAAACCACCCGACACAAAAACAGTTTTTTCCCCCAGGCTGTCGCTCTGACGAACTCTGTCTAGTCACAGTGTGTGAGTGCACTCACATAACAATAAACTATAACTCTGCACTTCTGTACATACTCACTGTAAAATAACCCCGGCTTGGTGTATATATTATCCTTTATTATTTACGATCTGATATTTATTTGTATTTTTACTTATTTTTGTTCTTATTTTTCTTTTTTTTCTTTTTTTATTTCACTTATTCAAGTTCTGTACTGGAGGAAAAAGTTTGCCGGAGTCAAATTCCTTGTATGTGACATACTTGGCCAATAAACTGATTCTGATTCTGATATATGACAAATGTTATATGGTGTTACACTCATGACAGATAATGTGAATGTCTTTCTCAGTGTTATACAAAGTGTCCCTTAGTGTTATCTATATGTTGATTGTCCAGTGAAACTATCTCCTGATTTTTCACTGCTGACTAATGAAGATTTGGCCTCATGACTGGTCTTGTGATTATCAGAACAGAGTGTTAGTTATGTTACGATTTAAGTAGTATAACAGGAAGGTAATTAATTAGGCATGTACAACCCACCAACATATTGAATGGACCAATAAGGTTACTTTGTGTGTATGCATAAATAATGTCTATTTTTGATTTGTTGAAGATGTTTAAACCACTCATTTGTGTTCATGATTATTCAATGCTGTTTTAATAAAAGCCAAGGCACACCTCATGTTCTTTGCTCAGCTGGTTTTTTTTCTCCAACAGCTGAGCCCGCTCATGAGTGATTTTCTTGCAAACTGCAGTAATTGTGTGATTTTTTTTCATGTACCTCTTGCAGAAATTCAACAAACACGCTGGAAGGATTTGGGGATGTGGTGATTCTTAGTTAGTTCACTGACACCATAGTGAGTTGGTTTCCAGGAATCCTATTTTGACTGAAAATTCCTTCCCCAACACTATGCATCAACTTTCTGTACAGTTTGCAAATAGTTACTGTATGTTTATAAATACTCTAACGTAGCCTACAAAACAGCTTTAAGGCGGCAAATATAAACGTCCTTAAACCGAAGCTGACCTAACCGACGACAGGGAAAGTTTAAGGTTATAATGACTTGAATCAGTATGGTGGACAGCGGTGTGCTTCGTCTTGCATGTAAGAAGGCTGATCAAAAAACAGCTACGTGGAAAATTATCAAGAGATAACTGCCTGCATTTCAAACAGCAACAAAACACTTTGTTTTTTTCCATGAGCTTTTGAAATATTCAAAAAGAAATATGTAAGGATTTTTCGCATGAGCTCAAGGCCACAATTTAACTTTCTTGTTCCGACTGAATATTAATACAGTTCTGTAGAAGGGATGAAGGAGCTCCCTCTGCAACTCCATATTTTCTTGCTGTTTCCAGCATTGATGCTAAGAGTAGCGCGTCCGTCCATGACCACATTTGGTACAGACTAAATTAAGTCAAATTAAAGTTACTTGTTTAAGCCACTGTGCGTTAGTATTTGTGCAATTTTCTAAAGCAAACATTACTACATATTTGGTACAGGGCGAACAAAAGCATTATTAAAACAAGCTACAATGGCGGTAAAAATGGCCTTACATACCTTCAACAACACTGCTGCAGTCTTTTTCTATCATGATTTGAAGCAGCTGATTCGCTCCATGACGGTCTGCATTTTTGTTTTGACCAGAGTCTGAATTCTGTACTCTGCCGCCTAATGGAATTCTCCAGTAGTAAGGAATAAATTATTTGGACATGCGCAGAACTGCGCAAAACTATCTAAAACACCGGAATCAGACGTAGAAGAAGTCGACTTCCGTTGTAATTAAACATTGCAGCGCCCGTTTAAAATAGAGGATTCCAATGTGCTTCATGGTTTTATATCCACTAGCCTTTTTTTAAATAAGGTTAAAGAAATTACCTTCAAAATCTTCTACGTTTACCCAGTTAAAGATATTCTTGAGAGATTTAACTTTATTCAACAAGACGATTCTTGAGATTTACAAAACTTTTTAGCACATAACATATCTTAGTAATAACTTAAATTAGACAACATAAAACAAACTAAAATGCTAGGGTCAAATAACTGCAAAGCACTGAACATTCACTTTCAAATGTTGTGTATATGAAACATGGGATACAGGACTTTAACATTGAGAAAAATAAATGTACGCTTGAAAGTTATAGTTTATTTAAGGCTTAAGCCATTCTGATATTTTAAAAACAATCTTTAGGTCAAAAACACATAAGTTGAAAATCTCCATAGTCCAACATATCTTGCATTCAAGTGCTTAACAATAAAATACCTACAAGTCCTTTCTAAAAACATAAAAATGGCATGATTTTGCATGAATGTTCTCAAACTGTATTCTGGAGGTCTGTACATAACTGCTATCAGCTCAGGGAATGGAACCTCGACCTTCACCAGAAATTCAAGATCAGTTACATTATGCAAATACTACTTTTCTTACACCTGAACATGTTTTTTTTGACATACACAGAAACTCCACCACTAGATCTGCTGGCCATATGAGGAAAGTTTGTATAAGCCACGTGTGATGTGTGTTTGTGTATACTGTATATATAAGAATAAATAAAAAAACTAAGCTGATCTGCTGATGCTGAAACTGTAGGACTCAATAGACAACTAACTACTAAACAAGGACTCAACAGGACACAATTTCATTACACATTCTAAAACTTAATGTTTTATTTACACAAACCAAACTTAAAGAAATGTAACAGATGATCTAAGTGATAAACACAAAAAAACAAACATGGCTAAACAACCATCAAAAACAAGACGATTCTTGAGATTTACAAAATTTTATAGCACATAACTTATCTTAGTAATAGCTTAAATTAGACAACATAAAACAAACTAAAATGCTAGGGTCAAATAACTCTAAGGCACTAAACATTCACTATTAAATGTTGTGTATATGAAAAATGGGATACAGGACTTTAACATTGAGAAATATAAATTTACGCTTGAAAGTTACAGTTTATTCAAGGCTTAAACCATTCTGATAATTTAAAAACAATCTTTAAGTCAGAAAGGCATAAGTTGAAAATCTCCGTAGTCCAACATATCTTGCATACATTTAACAGTCTTAGATATAAAGTTACAGCTTATATACAAGTCAATTAAACAATACCATCATAAAAAGATTCCAATCAGTTACGAAGTTTTCCATTTAAGGAATCCCAGCAGATTGCATCGAGTCAAGGACTGGAGATTGTACCTTTTAAGCCTTAGTTTATACTTCTCCCTCTATGTACGTCCAGAGACACGCTGGTCCAGAGGCTCTCCATCACCAAGTGTATAATTGAGTATAATTTTGTTGACAAACTGACCTAAATAACTCTAGTTGGCCAAAGACGTCAGTCCAATAGTAGGCAGACCCACCAGAAAAAGCTGCCATGGTGGGGAGATGCTTTACAACACTGACATACCGATGGAGAAGTAAAAAAGGAAAACGTGTCTGTCAACATTCGTACATGTCAGTGAAACTTCCTGACAGAGAAGTATAAACTAGGCTTTACATGCACAATCCAACCACGGCAATCCTCTCAGCAATCTGTCGTACTGAGCAAGCATCCTGAGACAGTGGAAAGGAAAAACTCCCTTTTAACAGGAAGAAACCTCTAGCAGAACCTGGCTCAGTATGAACGGCAATCTGCCACGACCGTCTGGGGTTTAAGGAATGCATACCATATCATGTAAAGGGACACACACACACACATACACCTTTTTCAGCAATATATACACTACCGTTCAAAAGTTTGGGGTCACCCAAGCAATTTTGTGTTTTCCATGAAAAGTCACACTTATTCACCACCATACGTTGTGAAATGAATAAAAAATAGAGTCAAGACGTTGACAAGGTTAGAAATAATGATTTTTATTTGAAATAAGATTGTTTTTACATCAAACTTTGCTTTCATCAAAGAATCCTCCATTTGCAGCAATTACAGCATTGCAGACCTTTGGCATTCTAGCTGTTAATTTGTTGAGGTAATCTGGAGAAATTGCACCCCACGCTTCTAGAAGCAGCTCCCACAATTTGGATTGGTTGGATGGGCACTTCTTGCGTACCATACGGTCAAGCTGCTCCCACAACAGCTCAACGGGGTTCAAATCTGGTGACTGCGCTGGCCACTCCATTACCGATAGAATACCAGCTGCCTGCTTCTTCTCTAAATAGTTCTTGCACAATTTCGAGGTGTGTTTTGGGTCATTGTCCTGTTGTAGGATGAAATTGGCTCCAATCAAGCGCTGTCCACTGGGTATGGCATGGCGTTGCAAAATGGAGTGATAGCCTTCCTTATTCAGAATCCCTTTTACCCTGTACAAATCTCCCACCTTACCAGCACCAAAGCAACCCCAGACCATCACATTACCTCCACCATGCTTAACAGATGGCGTCAGGCATTCTTCCAGCATCTTTTCAGTTGTTCTGCGTCTCACAAACGTTCTTCTTTGTGATCCAAACACCTCAAACTTGGATTCATCCGTCCACAGCACTTTTTTCCAGTCTTCCTCTGTCCAATGTCTGTGTTCTTTTGCCCATCTTAATCTTTTTCTTTTATTGGCCAGTCTCAGATATGGCTTTTTCTTTGCCACTCTGCCCTGAAGCCCAGAATCCCGCAGCCGCCTCTTCACTGTAGATGTTGACACTGGTGTTTTGCGGGTACTATTTAATGAAGATGCCAGTTGGGGACCTGTGAGGCGTCTGTTTCTCAAACTAGAGACTCTAATGTACTTATCTTCTTGCTCAGTTGTGCAACGCGGCCTCCCACTTCTTTTTCTACTCTGGTTAGAGCCTGTTTGTGCTGTCCTCTGAAGGGAGTAGTACACACCGTTGTAGGAAATTTTCAATTTCTTAGCAATTTCTCGCATGGAATAGCCTTCATTTCTAAGAACAAGAATAGACTGTCGAGTTTCAGATGAAAGTTCTCTTTTTCTGGCCATTTTGAGCGTTTAATTGACCCCACAAATGTGATGCTCCAGAAACTCAATCTGCTCAAAGGAAGGTCAGTTTTGTAGCTTCTGTACCGAGCTAAACTGTTTTCAGATGTGTGAACATGATTGCACAAGGGTTTTCTAATCATCAATTAGCCTTCTGAGCCAATGAGCAAACACATTGTACCATTAGAACACTGGAGTGATAGTTGCTGGAAATGGGCCTCTATACACCTATGTAGATATTGCACCAAAAACCAGACATTTGCAGCTAGAATAGTCATTTACCACATTAGCAATGTATAGCGTGTGTTTCTTTAAAGTTGAGACTAGTTTAAAGTTATCTTCATTGAAAAGTACAGTGCTATTCCTTCAAAAATAAGGACATTTCAATGTGACCCCAAACTTTTGAACGGTAGTGTATATATCAGACTGAAGGCTTAAAATAGCCGTATAAATAAAAAGAAAACCATGTTCAAAGGCTTTTTACATAATGTTTACACTCAGACTAAGTTAATACATTTGAGTAATACATTTAAGTTGATACTAATATTAAACACTAAATCTTATTCCAATTCCAAGATAAATAAATTTAGTTTATTTGGTTTTTTTGTTGTTGTTGGGTTTTTTTGCCAAGTGACTTCATATGACATTTGTTGAGATTTTGTGCCAAATAACCTGAAATGTTTTTCTGATTTTTAAGTCTGGCCTTATACATTTGTGAAAGACCTCCTAAATTTATACACTAGCTGACACCCTAAACTGAGGCAGAATCACACAAACACATGTTACGCTTTAATGGTACAGGCTCTTGAACATCGCTGTTTAATCTTGTTTTTGGTTATTATTTTGCAAAGCGATTTGTTAAATGGAAACAGTTTCATGAACTAAAGTTAAACAGTTTCTTACAATATAAAAATAAAGCAAGGTTACCAGTTCAGGCACAATGCAAAACATTTCACATATTGCAATAAAACCAATCATGTGGAGTGTTTGTATGATTCCAGCCTGCTCTAATAATAGAATGTATCTAAATCTGTTTCTTTTGTATTTTTACATTTGTTTGGTTGATGTCTTTTCACTTTTCTACATACATCTTTCATTAGTTAAAAAAGATAATAAAAAAAGAGTTCAAAATTTCTGCAAAACAAAAATCACAATTTTTAAAAAGATTTAAAAGCAAGTAAGTTACGTGGGGATTATGAATATTGTGGTTTCAAAAGTCCTTCAATGCGGTGCTGTTTGTTATATTTGTAAATGCAGCTTGGGCAAATTTTTCACTTTCAGTTTAACATATGAAATGAGATCCCTCAAAGTCTACTTTCACTTTATCTATGACTTACTTTCTCGTTGCACTATTTCTCCTTTGGCCGCTAAAGATGAAATCAGAGGGTGAATCTAAAAAACATGCAGAAACATTTTTTAATTGTGAATTTTTAATGTATTGAGGATGAACAAACCGGTAAAAAGTCTTACTTTTCTGTGGAAAACATGATGCCTCAGAGAAGGTAGTATAATTGGAAATGATGACAGCTTTTAACTCATTCATCTTCTAACAGCAACATGCCTGGCCAGCGCAGAGTTGATACAAACTGGTTCCTACTAGAAGCAAAGTTTTTTGCATGTTGTCTTAGTAGATGGCATACAGCTTCACTGTAGAAACTTGCTGCAAAAGCTATGGGGAAACCCATATATGTCAATGATATAGCTTAGAAACCCACCAAATATGGTATATAATAAAGCATTAAAATTAAATACCTTTAAAAGAGCTGGTGGGAACTAAACCAGAGTCCAAGTAGTCTCACACCCAGGTGTTGGTCAGTGTGGTCTCATTGGAAAAAAGGGGAATACTTCAAGGCAGGAAAATCTGTACAATATAAAAAAAGCTAAATTAAAACTTTAACAATGTTGGCAAGGACATGAATATCTACTCAACATTTTTTATAGCATTTTATAGGGGCTGGTGAGAATATCCCAGCAGGCATGGGCAAACAATGCCTTAAGGAGTGTTAAAAGGTTGTCAATTATGCTTTTCTGATTTACACCATGACTGTAAAGTCAGGAAGACTGCTGACCTGACAGTCACGGAGTAAATCTGATTGGTAGCCTGTACAAAACTTTTCTTCTGAAGAGATGAACTGTCATTATTGTGAGTTATTTATTGTGATATGCTGTATTTAGCATTTAGTTAACCAGCCTTGTTGCCTAAAGGCAAGAGTGCTATTACCTGTTCCACCTTGGATTTCTAACATTATTTCATAAGAAAACACATTGATAACCTTTTACTTATAAGAGAATCCCTGGACTCTGGGGAGTCAAGTAGAGAAGTGTCTGCATAATTAATCACTGACTGTTTCAGCAATCTGGCACGGGCAGCTTGTGGATGTCTCTTGGGTCAGTAAGGCTTCTGGTGAAGTCAGGCAGATTGTTCTCTTTGAATCTTTCAATGCACACTGGGACTGTAGGCCACATAACAGCAGTCTTTCGTAGCTGCTGATATCTTTGTGGTTCAACACTGAAGACCTGGTGCTGCTTGCTGGTTCCACTGATACTGGAGGTGTTTGACGCTGGGATCACAGAGACAAGGTGCACATAGGTGCCAGAGAAAATACATCTACACAAATTACAGTTATGAGCAGTTCTTATAGTCAAGCCCCTCAGTATCATCTATTCTGCTATGGGGTGTCAGCTAGGATCTCTAAACTGATATTAGAAAGTACAAGTTATATTGCCAGTCCATAATTGCCTTTGAGTGATAAAGGATAAATTAAAGCAGCTTTGGCCGCTGCTCAAATGATTCTGACTTGGCTTTCACCTACCCTAACCCTAAACCCCCCCCTCCCCAGGTAAAAGCCAAGTCAGAATTTGGATGTCAAAAAAGGATATGTACTTAATGTGTAGGATCTGAATGATGTAATGTGTAAAAATGTCTTACCCATAAAATATTTTTTGATCTAGAATAATGTATATACCTAATTAAATTTTGTTCCTAGAAAACTACCATGATCTACATTTTGTAAATTTAACTTACAAAACACAGGTCAAACATGATTAAATCCTGCATTGCATTGGGAAACTACCCTGATTTTTTTTCTTTTGCAATATAAAACATTTTTAGCTTACAACATAGTTACAATCTATTCATTATTCAAAAATTGTAGTCATGATTAATACAAAAGCTGTGCATACCCCCTGGACTGAAACAGCTCCAAAATCGGTTTTCTTCCTTCAGGTAGCTGGTTCTCATTAAACTCTCCGCACACTATTATTGGATGACAGTCCATTACATCAAGTGAATCTAAAAGACTTACCAGATGAATGGTCTCAAACTGTAGTCTGGAGGTCTGTACACAACAGCAATCAGCGCAGGTAAAGGAACCTGGACCTTCAACACCAGAAATTCAAAATCAGTTACATTATGCAAATACTGCTTTTCTTGCACCTGAACATGTTTTTTGACATACACAGAAACTCCACTACCAGATCTGCTGGCCATATGAGGAAAGTTTGTGTAGGAAACATTTCTATTACGTTTAAACATTGAATACCCGTCTAAATAAAGACCATCTACAACAAAGGAGCCTTGGAGATGAGTTTCAGTAAGACACAATATGTCTGCTAGACACAGTTCATGATGACATTTGATGTCACTAATTTGAGATGGCATTAATTCTGTGTTGTGATGGATCACTGTTAAAATGTTGGGTCTGACAGCTGTATCTCTGATCTGAAGAAGAGCCATTTTGTCTTCAACACTGGCTTGTCTCATTGTCTGGAGTGAAGCAGTAACTTCAGGATTGGCATAAATCGTGTTCTCATCCAAGTCCAGCAAATACATTCCACTGAGAGAGGTCACCCTGCTGAGAGCAACATAAGCCATACCAGGTTCAAAAATGTTCTTCAACTGCTTTCTGTGTTGTAAGACTTTGGGTTTTGTGAATTGTGCAGGCAAATGCAAGCTTCACAGGAAACTGTCTGCGTACAAAACCTTTGAATTTCAAATTCTCCTCTGCTCGCTCAATGTAAACCAGATCATCAGATGCTGAATATCGACTTTGATTGTTTCTGGCAGACTGGTTGTCCATCCTCAGTTCAAGTTTATTTATGTGTTCATCATTTTCAGATCTTACCACCTTAACGAGCAGTGGCTGCTGGCCAATAGAGGGCGCTAGGGTGCCGCCCCACCACTGACAACTTGCCACATTACCTTGAATAAAAGTGAAAAATAATTTTTATAATAACATAAAAATGTTTCAAAATATATGTGTATTTTCTTTCAGACGTGTAAGATAAATGTTTAATAGTTTAAGGGGAGTTGAGTTGTGGTTGTGTTGTCTGATTGAGGACGTATTTCCGCCTTGGGGCGCAAAAATTTGCTCCCCAAGTCTCCCATAAATAAGATGGCGGAGCGAGCGCACGTGTGGTAAATTCTCCTAACAGCTAAACCCGGAAAAAAGTTGTTTTTAAGAGCTTCAACTCACCCATTGTCTCTTAGAATTAAAGGGAGTTAGGTTATAAAGTCGTCGAGTACTATCAAGGGACTGTTTTCAGATACATTTATACGTTTTTTGTGTGAAAATGGCAACTTCCAAAGGCAGTGTTAAACCAAAAGCTGCTCTTCTGACTCACGACTACTGCAGTCATGACATGGAGATGAACGTCCGAGGTACGAAAAATGCCCTTACATCAACGGCAAAACAAGTTACTCCTTCAAAGAAGCAAAAACCTGGAGATAACAGTGATGACGGCGAGACTTCAAACACTACTATATTATCCGCTATAGAGTCAGCGAAAACCTTAATGGAGGAGTTCAAGTTGGAGCTGAAACAAAACTCTCTGACCATGGTCAACATAGCCAAAGCGGTGGAGTTTAACTCTGAAGAAATCAAGGTCTGCAAGAAGACGAATCAAAAGTTGTCTGCTGAGGTGGAAGTGCTGAAAGCTCAAAACACAGAAATGCTGAAGGTGTCCGAATCTCAAACTAAGGCTGTAGAGTTCGAACGATACAAACGAAGATGGAACCTGAGACTCAATGGACAAAAAGAAGAACATGGAGAAAACACCTGGTAGGTGGTTGCTGACATTATCGGGAGCATTGTCCCACATTGGAAAGATAAAATAGTTCTCATCTTGGACTCTGTTCATCACCTGGGTCCCACCAGCATCAGCCGGCCGCGTCAGATCATTTTGCAGTTCACCAACCGCCGCTTCAGAGATGAGCTGGGAGATGGAATTTACTTAAGCCATGGTTCTACAAGATCTGCTGGTGTCGCTATCCTACTAAAAAACTTTAAGGGCGATGTTATTTCTCATATAGTTGACAAATGTGGACATTGGACCATTCTTATTGTGGACATTGATGGTTTGAGATTTATTCTGATAAATATTTATGGATATAATAACAAAAGAGAAAACATCAAGCTTCAATGAGTTGACTACTGCGGTTAAAAAACGGGAATTCTTCAACTATAAAATTCGCCAGCTTACCATTACATTTAGTAAAACAATCAAGAGGCAATGAGAAAAACGTGAATGGGAAATTGTTGCGTTACTAAATTTTTTATGCAATAAACCTGACATAAATGATGGTAACAGACAAGAAATGTCTAATTTACAAACGCAACTTGATGACATGTATGCCCAAAAAGCTCATGGAGCCTTTGTTAGATCGAGAGCTAGGTGGATAGAGGAAGGAGAAAAAAACTCTTCCTACTTTTGTAATTTGGAAAAAAGACGTCAAAGTAAAAATAGCAATAACTCCCTTATTGTTGATAACATAGAAATTACAGATGAAACTCAAATCTCTGCTAATATCTACAAATTCTATAGAGAGCTTTATATTTCAAAAACTTCCAAAGACAACTGTGATACTTTCTTGGAGGATATATCCAGATACGTTCCCAGAATTGATGACACTTTTAAGCAAAGCTGTGAAAACCAAATCACCATAAGTGAACTTGATGCTGCGATCAGTCGCCTGTCTCCAAATAAAGCTCCCGGATCGGATGGTCTTACAGGAGACTTTTATAAATACTTTTGGGATGATATAAAGAATCTATTGTTACAAGTTTTCCGAGAAATCTTTGAGTCTTGTTTACTCCCACCAACCATGAGACATGGAGTGATAGTCTTAATTCCAAAACCAGGAAAGGATCCTAGATATATTGAAAATCGGCGGCCTATAACTCTTAGGACCTCTGACTACAAGCTTCTAACTTACATATTCCCGGCTCGATTACAGGTAGGAATTTCAGATATAATATCACAAACTCAATCTGGCTTTATGAAGGGAAGATCAATTCATAGCAACATATGATTAGTGATGGATATAATTGAATGCAGGTATTTGATTCAGGACAATGGGTTTATTCTTTTTTTAGATTTTTACGAAGCTTTTGATTCAGTTTAACATTATTTCATTTCATCAGCACTCCAACATCTGAATTTTGGACAAAACTTCAGGAATTTGATTTCAGGTTTATACAACAGCATCAATAGCTGTGTGTTGTTACCTAGTGGTTCTACACCAAATTTTGATGTCAAGGTGGGAATCCCCCAAGGATGTCCCATTTCACCGTTACTATTCATTATTGCCATAGAAATGCTAGCCATTTTTTTGAACAACTGCAATTCAATAAAAAAATTAGATATATTTGGAACGGCTTTAATCCTCAGTCAACTTGCCGATGACACTACTGTTTTCTTAAAAGACAAAGATCAAATACCTATAACAATTGAGGAAGTGAAAAAATTCTCCAATGCATCAGGTTTAATGTTAAATTTAAATAAATGTGAGTTTTTTTCAATTCATGAAACCACATTAGCAGAAATGTACAATATCCCTATAAAATCAGAAGTAAAATACTTAGGAATTTATCTCTCTAAAGACCAAAATCAAAGTCAACTGTTAAATGTGGAATCAAAGCTTAAAAAATGTAAATTTAAATTTAACTCTTGGTTACAGTGAGATTTGTCAATATTTGGGCGAATTTATTTAACTAAAATTGAATGTTTGTCTAGATGCATCTATCTCGCTTATTCTACAGCAATTCAAATCAAGGTAATTAAAACAATAAATCAAATTAATTTTAATTTTATCTGGAGAAATAAACCACACTATATGAGACAAGATTTAATGGTTAAAAACATAGAGGATGGAGGACTAAATGTAATTGATTTTGATTGTCTAAATGGTATGTTAAAGTTAAACTAGATCAAGTCTTGGCTTAAGGATATTCACTCTTTTTGGTATTGTGTTCCTCGATACCTATTTCAAAAAATGGGAGGATTGGAATTTCTGTTAAAGACAGATTACAATGTTAACAAACTACCAGTTAAATTATCAAACTTTCATAAACAAATTCTTCTGTATTGGAAAATGATTTTTACTCATAATTTTTCACCACACTCTATTACCCTATGGAACAACAGATACATTCTGCATCGAAACAAATCACTTTTTTTTAATGAATGGCATGAGAGAAATATTTGGTCAGTATTTAGTATTTTGGATAGCTCTGGCAATTTTCTTAATTATGAGTATCTTTGTGAAAAGTACAGTTTCAGACCAAGCAAGTCAGTTTACACCAAACTTATCCAAGCTATTCCATTGGGATTAATTAATTTAATAAAAGGCATATTATTATATCAATGCATTACTCCACAACTACCATCCTTATTAATAAAAGAAATCTCAATATTAGATAAAAAATGTGACAATAAATCTTTTAGAAAGATCTTAAACTGTAATATTTATACCGAAAAACCAAATAAAAATAACATCTTGCACAAATTTGATCATGCTACAGTTAAGATATTTAGGACATTATATTTAAAATTCCCTATTTTTCCGAAAAGTAAGGAAACTCATTTTAAAATAATGAATGATATCTATCCATCTAAATAATTACTCAGATTACGCTTTAAAATTAATGATAACACATGCACCTTTTGTATTAATGACGTTGAAACAACGGAACATTTATTTTTTTCATGTCCATATATACAGGTATTTTGGGTGGATCTAAACAAATGGTTAGAAAAAATATTCCCATTATTAGAACCATTTACCATTGATAATATTACCTTTGGGGTAGTGATTAGAAATAAATTGGAAGAAATCTGCATTAACTTAATTCTCTGTCTTGCAAAATTTAATATACATAGATATAAATACATAAAAGTCTCCCCTAAACTTAGAATCTTTATTTGTGACTTTAAACTGTATCTAGATTCATTAAAATTGCTTAAAGAAAAAAAAAAATCAGTAATGATATACAATAAACTTGTAGCTCTTCCCCTTACTTTAGATACGTGATGTGTTTTGCCTTTTTCTCATTTGGCCTCTCTTTATTTGTTTCTCATTTTAATTTAGTTTTCTCTATATATGTGTTTTTATATATTGATATATATACACACACACACAACTGTTTCTATGTGTGATTCCATATATTTTGTCTGTTTATTGGTTCCCTCTGGCAGTCACTTTCTAAAATTTGTATTTCATTTAATGTATAACATTTCTTGTTTTGTACTATGTTCAATAAAAAATGAAAAAAAATAAAAATAAAAAAAGGAAGTAGAAAAAAAATAAAATAAATAAAAGTCTCCCATAGACTCTCGTTATAAGTTGTACATGCGCAGTAGCTCCTCTTCAAGGAGAGGTGCGCCCTAAGGGGGCGGGGCTTACATATCGTCCCCCTCCAGCTGTGGGGCTGAAGCGGCTGAAGTCAAACAACGTCACGGACGTCTGTCATACAGCGCGGCTAATAAACAGGTCAAACCGCGGGAGTTGGAGACGAACAAAGGCATCGCTGCATTAAAAACGTGCATTATTCAGTTAAAGTGATGATTTCGGACTAAAATTAGTGCTAACTGATTAGCGGAAGTAGCTGTAGTGCAGACGCCGCTACTTCACATAAGAGCATGTATTCCTACTGTGTAGATTGATGACTTGGATAGTTTGTCTGCTGAGTGTTTACATTTTGGAAAACAGTAAATTGTGACATTTTATTAATAAATCTATTTTACATTTGATTTATTTGATACTCCAAATATTAAGTTTATTCATATATTTTGGTAATTTCTGCCTTACCTTTCATTTGTTCTTATTTTTCATATATCACAGACATCATCTCCCTCCTCACATTTATATCACCGAACCGTGTATAAGCAGCTGTGTGGAAAAATAAAGAGCAAAATAAATATAACAGCTTTTTCTCCACTACATCTTCTCATATTCTGACTAGCTTTAAGCTCTGGCAGGTTCTCCCAGTGTTAACAGAGTGATCCCAGTCTGAACCAGTACCTCTATAGACAGCTCAGTGTTTCCTCCTTGACAGTAGCAGTCTGTGAAGCAGCAAAACTGTTGAAGCATCTTACTGAAATTATTGTTGTTGTAGGATAGTCCTATTAAGAAGACGCTTCGGGCTGTCCAATACTGTATGATTAAGAAACAATCATCTTTACATACAGAAAATTTTAGCCAGTTAGTTTGCCTTAGCAACTGTTTAAAAGATCGATATGTCAATGTACGAATGTATGTAGTCAATGTGTGAATATGATTGTGGAGTTAAAAACAAAATTCTACTAATCTCTATAAAAAGGAGCTGTTGCAATTGGATTTGTCCTTTACTCTAAAAATTGTATTTTTTTAGTCATATTTAGGAATGTTAATTAGTCGGGATTAATTCACAGCTATCCCTTAATTAATGAGGTTTATCTGCATCAATATTGATAATATTTGAATTAAGTTTCTCAAGAGGAGTTGTGTTATGGGCTTCCACATTCTTGTTGGTTGAAAATATGTCTAAAACCTCGGTTAAACATTGTTCTGGTAGTGTCACAGCCTCGGATAACAAATCTCTGTCATACTGAGAAAGCTCCTCTGTCTTTTCTTTTACACGAATCCTGTTCAATGTTTCTGCAAAGGCAACATCATCTTTCTGCCGTATGATCTCAGTAAAGGTGATCATCTGGAAATGCTCCTGCCATAGGTAAATTTATTCTGGATCAAACAAACAGAGAGGCTTAGACTGTCTCACTGGGGGCAGCTGGTAAAAATCTCCAACAGCTAAAACAGACATTCCTCCAAAAGGTTTCTGACTGCCTTTGATCTGTTTTAGTCTTGCTCAGATCTAACTTCATCCAGCTGATTACCAAGTCCTTGAATGGGTGGTTTAAGACTCCTGGGTAGTTTCGGCAGTGAATGTGACGGAGAGCCGTTGATGGAATACGCTGCTGTTCCCGCGAATAACGTCAGTAAGACAGTTAGATTTGATATGTCAGCCTCCTCTGCATTATTAGGCAATCTGCTCAGGATCTTTGATGCTTCAGAGTGAATACATTTAATAAGATGGGATTTGCCAGTTCCTGCATCACCGTTGACATACATAAAAAAGGATTTTGGATTCAAACCACAAATACACTGAATACACGAGTCTCTTACAGCATAGAACACACAGTCCTGTTTCTGGTTCATGTTCTGATACTTGGTGTGTAGCACAGCTGGATCAATTGCAGGTTGTTCTCTGATGGCTCTCATTTCTGTTGCAGCGTTAGACTGACGACTGTAGTCAGGTACATTTTCCTGTTCATTGTTATCATCACAGTTCCTCTCTGGTAGATTTTCGTCACACTGTAACCTCACAACTTCAGATTCAGGGGCAAGATTACACCATTTATCAACAACATTGTCTCTGTTTTGTTCAAATTCTTCTAATGCGCTTTCTGTCTCCTCAGAGTTTTTTCTCAAAGTCTCGAGGTAGCTCATCTGGCGGCTCATTTTTACTGGATTATCATCTGTAGGTATAAACACAACACTACGTGAAAAAAATTTCATTTTCAGGCCACACACACGCGCTACACATTCCTGTGCACTGATTTCTCTCTTTTTTGAGTATGCCTGCATCACAGCTCTCATTTCATCACATTCATTGACTGTGTTCTTGTCAGCGTTATCAATGACTGTCTTCAGGTACTCAGAAAGCCCACTTTCCTTCTTAGTTATGTATTTTGTAAGATACTGAATACAAGAATAAGCATCCAGTATAAAGGTGACATCTATATTAGCATCCCAGAATTCAAGCAGATCTTTTGGGTCACGTTTCAGGTAGATTGTAGTCTTTTTGTTTAAGGCCTGAAGGCATTGTTCATATTCATACATGGTAAGTTTGCATCGTGACAGGATCTGTTCCATAGTGAGTGAAGCAGCTTCAGGTTCATTCAGCAGGTTCCACAGTGGTCTGAGTTTGCTTTTTGCAGCTGCAGTGTCTGACTCGTCATCATGTCTCACAATCCAAATCTACAACCTGAGGTCACACTCTTAAAGCAGGTTTTTGTGTGGTTTTTGTTGTGCTTTTGATTTTCAGTCACTTATTTGTACAGTTCAAGTTGCTTCTCTGGGTCAGGCAGTTGAGCCAAGATTTATCTGTCCACAAAGTTACAGACAGTTTCGTCCGCATCCTTTTCTAAGCAGACAGCGTCACGTGTCCAAACCAGAACATGAATGTGAGGGCTGCCTCTGTGTTGGAACTCAACTCTGTAAAAGTAATCAACAATTTCACCAAGAGGCTGTGCAGAAGAAAAAAGCAAATCTCTGAACAAAGCTTGAACTCTTTTGTCAAACATTCGCATGGTCGTAACAGGGTTTGACCTTAAAATGTCACACTTTTCTGACCAGTCAAGCGCTTCAAAATCAACTTCTTCATTTTGCTGTCTCTTAATAGCTAAAATAATTTCAGGCCAGAGCATCTCAGCACCAGAGAATGTCAGGAAGAACTGAGGCTGTCCGATTTGGCGAATAATGCTAAACAGATCTCTGGCGGTTTTCTCCCAGTAAAATGGAGTTCCTCTGAGTGTCTGCATAAATCTGATTGCATCTTTATTTCTGACAAGCTTCTCCACTTCTGCTTTATTTTGTAACATTCCTGATGCTATTTTCCATCAATCTTTGGTCAATGTTTTACCTTTCCTTTACTGTATTGTCATGCTGGAATTAGCCAAGTTTATTTCAGTAACAAATTGTGCAAAAAACAGGTAATTTATAGGCTATATTTTGCAAATCTTTCACCAATGTGGAAAAGCCTAGATATAAAGTAAGCACTAGGAGTGAGTTTAAGACAGTTCCTGTTGGGATCTGGCACGGAAAAGAAATCCCCTCTAAATTAGGAGTCCTGAAAAAACTGACTGAGTTGTTTTTTTCTGCTGGAGCAACACAATAGGTGGAATCTGTGAAAGAGAGGATTTCTTCTGAAATGTCTACAGGCTGCAGACAACTTTCTAAAGCAAAACCTCCATTCTGCAAATCACTTTGTGGTTCCTCTGGATCCGGTACCTCTTGTTGTACATCACACGATAACTCGTCATTATCCTCCTAACTCTCAGACCCAGTTTCACACAGCGCTTTTCTTTCATACTTGTCAATCTCCATCAAATCTGCTTCATCGTACTCACTTTCCATGCTGGCGTCATCACCACTGTCCTACTCAGGTAAAGTTGGATCACAAAGCAATGCATCATCTCTTATACAAATGTCTGCATACTGTCGATGAATCCGTTTTAGTTTTTGCAACGCTTGGATCAGTTTCGACCACGTGACTGTCTGGAAGAGCTGATGACTTTTGTAAGACAACCTCCTTTTTAGTTTGACTCTCATGACCTGGCTCTCACTTCTCAGTCTTGGTAAACAGTCAACTGTTTGCTGCACCTCTGAGGGGGCGCAAAACACGTTTCCATGGATAAGTTTCTGTCTGCCCTTTGGAAGAGGTATAATTTTAGCAAATGGTATGCAGTGGGCAATCAGATGTCTTTCGAGAATGTTCAGTTTTTGTTGTTCAAACGGTATATCGTGAAGTTCTAAATTGTTGGCAGAAGCAAGCCTTGGCATACATCCTCTTTTCAGCGAACTATGACACGTATGACATATATATTCCTTTTTTCTCTCAGCAGGAAAGCTGCAGTTGTTATTAAATGCTTGATCACAGGTATGTACAAATTTCCCAGTTAGACACTGTTGAGCTACAGATTGATTCTTTTCATAGTTTGATCTTTGGCACAATTTCACTTGGTTTGGAAAGGAGGCTTTATGACAAACAGTACAAACATAAGATGGGGTTGACTTGATGTTTAATTGTAAAAGAGAAATGGCCTCATTAATTAAACTGTTATCTGGCTGAGATTGTAAGCTTTCAGCAGGTCGATGCATATAACAATATTTTCTTTTTATATTCAATCCACACCCAATGATATGCATCTGTCTAAAAGATAAACACTTCCAGTATCGCTCCCTCATTCGTTGTCTCATAATATTTTGGTGCTTTTGCTGAAACGGTCTTTGTTCTTTATAGCGTTTAGTGATGTAAGACCTTCTTTTTTGTTGAAATTCTTTATTTTCTTAATATAGATTAAAGACATGTGCCCTCATATGAGCTTTATGCTGCTCTCTAAATCTATCACACTTTCTATACATTGTTCTTATACGATCTTTCTGCTTTTCTCTGAATACAAGACATTCATTATATGATCTTGTAACAAGGTCTTTTTGTTTTTGTCTAAATTCAGGACATTCTTCATATAATCTTGTAACACTGTCTTTTTGTTTTTGTCTAAGTTCAGGACATTCTTCATATAATCTTGTAACACTGTCTTTTTGTTTTTGTCTAAATCCAGGACATTCTTCATATAATGTCGTAGCACGTTCTTTTTGTTTTTGTCTAAATTCAGGACATTCTTCATATAATCTTGTAACACTGTCTTTTTGTTTTTGTCTAAATTCAGTACATTCTTCATATAATCTTGTAACACTGTCTTTTTGTTTTTGTCTAAATTCAGGACATTCTTCATATAATCTCGTAGCACGTTCTTTTTGTTTTTGTCTAAATTCAGGACATTCTTCATATAACCTTGTAACACTGTCTTTTTGTTTTTGTCTAAATTCAGGACATTCTTCATATAACCTTGTAACACTGTCTTTTTGTTTTTGTCTAAATTCAGGACATTCTTCATATAATCTTGTAACACTGTCTTTTTGTTTTTGTCTAAATTCAGGACATTCTTCATATAATCTTGTAACACTGTCTTTTTGTTTTTGTCTAAATTCAGGACATTCTTCATATAATCTCGTAGTACGTTCTTTTTGTTTTTGTCTAAATTCAGGACATTCTTCATATAATTTTGTAACACGGTTGAAAGCTCCAGCAATGCAAAATCTGAAAGGTCTCCAATAATGTTCCCAGTTGAGTAGGATGTATTTGAATCATCCTGAGACATGGAATGTGACATTACTTGTGTTTCTCTTAAACTTGATGGCAACAATTCTTCTAAATATTCAGATGGACACTGGTTCATTTCTGTAGCAGCTGTCTCAGTTGAAGATGAATCCCCTCTAGATGGTGTTTCCTTAGTTAAACTTTTCTTCACAATGTTCTGTATCTGCTCTGATGTTTGGAAGTTAACTTCATGAACATAGATCTACAGCTGGAGCCCAAACACTTCCTTGGTTGGTGCCATTTTCACTGTGAAAAATGATCGGCTGTAGCTCGTAAAAGCAGCCAGGGCTGATGCCGAGCATTCTGTACATTTTTTTGATCCTGTCAATCATGTTGTTAAGACATGTGATTTTAAAATATACCTAAAAAGCATATGTTAGCTTAAACGTGCTAAAATGCTAACACTAGCTAGCTAATTTTTAACATCTGTCAAGCATCGGCCCATGATCAAATATCTCATCAATAGTGCCCGCTCATAAAACGTTTCTGCTGCGTCGGCTTTAAGTCGGCCCCATATCTGCCCACACGGAAGATCCCAGAGGCCGGGACTTATCCTGTCAGTTGCGGTCCAAGAAGGTAGTCAGCGTGGATTTCGGAGTTTCAGGTAAAACACAAATTGGCAAAAAAAAATGTAACTTCTTTTATTCTGTGAAAGTTAAACGTTTCCGGTGAGTGATGTACGAGTTGGTCTACAGCCAACACCAATAAAAGTTCTATTGTTTTTCCTCCATTGGACGTTATCTGGTTGGAAAAAGGTGGAAGTGTGCCGATCGGCTGTCATATTCTGAAATCTTTGTATCGAAATCCTGTTCTCTTATCGCATAAAGGTTAAGTTACGGTCGTCATGTGTCTTGTACGAAGTCAATGTGGTTTCTAGCATCATTGAAAGGAGACTGAAACTGAACCTCCTTAACACTAGAACGGCCACGGTTTGCTTTGTGTTGGATGTCATGCCTTCCATTCATTTCTCATTAATTAATTTCTAATTTCTCTCCATTATTCCGCTGATGATACCATGGTCACTTACGAAATAAATACATATTAAGTCAATTATTATTACGTTAATGTTGTTTTTTAACCATTAAAATCGTAACTTTTCCAAAAGAAACGGCTGAGTGGGCTATCTACCATTGTGATGCGTTGCCAAGGCAACCAGTGTTACATCAGTCAGGATGTGTTCCACCTACAATAATTAGTTATAGAATGCAAAAAAAATATATCTGTATCATGGATATCTTGGATCATCATTTTTTCAACTGGGCCAGGAGTTGGGGCAACTTAATGCTCAACAGGATCAATTTGCAACCTCAGTCAGTGATCGACTCAGCTTCCTGGTGGAGCAGGTGCAGCGGCTCCAGACCCCTTCCAGCCAGCCTCCCGAGAGGGACAACCAGCCGCAGCCCCAGAGTATTGAGGCGACTCCTGGAGCACACTTGGCTTCCCCTGTCCTTCCTGTTCACCTTGCTCGGCCAGAGAGGTTTTCTGGGGACTCTGGAGAGTGCCAAGCATTTTTAACACAGTGTAGCCTCCACTTTGAGCTACAGCCCTTTTCTTTCCCCACAGAGAGAGCCAAGATTGCCTTTCTCATCTCCCACCTTTCTGGCAGAGCCGAGGCTTGGGCTACAAGCGAGTGGGAACGTAACTCGGACATTTGTAAGTCACTTGTTCTTTTTACTAAGCGTTTCACACAGATCTTTCAGCACACCAGGCCAGGAAGTGAGGCAGCCAGAACTCTGTGTCATTTGCAGCAGAAGAGGCCACGTGTCACAGATTATACTATTGAATTCCGTACCTTGGCTGCTACCTGTGATTGGAATCAATCAGCACTTTTTGATGTCTTTTTGAGTGTTCTTTCCAGAGAACTTAAGGATCTGTTGGCTCCTCTGTTCCACCGGACCAATGGAGGCGTGGTGCTGCCAATAGTAGCCCCTGTTGGCCTGCGTCAGATCCTGAATGTACCACAGTGTACCCTACACTTCCCGCGTCACCTGAGGAGCTCGTGGAGATCGGCAGAGCCCACCTTTCACCACAGGAACGCCAGCGGCGCTTTTGCGAGGGTCCCTGCCTATACTGTGGCCAGCCGGGCCACCTAGTCAGTGTCTGTCCAGTTAATAAGAAGGGACCTCTGAAGAGGTTTTCTTTGGTGAGTTGCACCTCGTTTTTTCTAATGACTTCAAACGAGCAAACCCCACCGTCCAGCTCTCCACTTCTGAAGGGACTGTTGAGCAGGTGGTGCTCATAGACTCTGATGCAGATGCTAACTTAATGGATGCTCATTTTGCAAGACAATTGAACCTTGGGTTTTTACATCTTGAAAGGCCCCTGCAGGCTGTCACCTTGAATGGGTGTCCATTGTGCTGTGTGTCTCGTCAAACCTCACCTGTTAAAGTAACCTTCTCTGATAACCATTCTGAAATTATCAAGTTTAAGTCTGATTTTCCTCAACACCCTGTTATTTTTTGTTATCCCTGGCTTGTTCAGCATAATCCAAACATAGACTGGTGCACTGGTTCTATTTTGTCTTGGAACTGTGATTTTTGCATCATTCGTGAATCTTTGTCTACTGCTGGGGCGAGGTTCCTCTTTGTGACTAAGAAGACAACTCTTTGCGTCCATGCATCTATTACCGCAGACTCAATGACATCACCATCAAGAACAGGTACCCGCTCCCTCTGATCTCTTCAGCTTTTGAACTCTTACAGGGTGCTCACATTTTTACCATGTTAGACTTGAGAAATGCTTATCACCTTGTGAGCGTTAGGGAGGGGGACGAATGGAAGACTGCTGTTAATATGCCCAGTGGGCATTATGAACACTTGGTGATGCCTTTTGGTCTTTCAAATGCCCCCGCTGTCTTTCAGGGTTGGATTAATGATGTACTTCGGGACATGCTCAATGATATTGTTTTCGTGTACCTTGATGATATTTTGATTTTCTCCCCTAATGAGCAGTCCCATATCCAGCATATGCGGAGGGTCCTTCAACGCATTCTCCAACACCAGCTCTATGTGAAGGCAGAGAAGTGTGCCTTCCACGAGTCTTCTGTTATTTCCTTGGGCTTGTCGTGAAGCCGGGAGAGATCCAGATGGATCCGACTAAGGTGGAAGTGGTCAAGAATGGGCCGGTTCCCTCCTCAAGGAGAGAGGTCCAGAGGTTTTTAGGCTTTGCAAACTTTTACCGAAAATTTATTAGGGGCTTCAGTAGCATTGCTGTCCCTTTGCACGCCCTAACCTCCCCAAGAGTCAAGTTTTAGTGGACCTCTCAGGCAGACAAGGTGTTTCAGAGTCTTAAAAACAGTTTTACTTCGGCTCAGATTCTTGTAATGCCTTACACCCAGCTCCAGTTTGTAGTCGAGGTAGATGCCTCTGATGGCGGGGTGGGGGCAGTCCTCTCAAGCGCTCCAAGGTTGATCGCCGCATTCACCCCTGTGCCTTCCTTTCACGTAAACTGTCTGAGCTGAGAGAAACTGTGACATTGGGGATCATGAGTTTTTGGCCATTAAGGTGGCATTGGAGTAATGGCGCCACTGGCTTGAGAGGTCCAAACTGCCATTCGTAGTGTGGACCGACCACAAAAATTTTGAGTACCTGAGACGGGCCAAGAGGTTGAATCCCCATCAAGCCAGGTGGGCTTTGCTTTTACTCACTTTAACTTCACTGTGTCTTTTCGACCAGGTTTGAAAAATGTGAAGCCTGATGCTGTATCCAGCCTGCCTAACACCATCTCCTCCGACCCTGAGGCTTCGCGAGCAGTCCTCCCGTCTTCTTGTGTGGTCAGAGCCGTGACCTGGTGTGTAAAGGAGCAGGTAAAGCAGGCAGCTGCCTCTGTTCAGGCCCCAGACGGTTGTCCTCCGAACCGCCTTTTTGTCCCCCAAGACCTGAGATCCCAGGTCGTTCACTGGGCCCATGCTTCCAGTTTTTCATGCAATCCAGGGGTCAAGAGAACGCTGTTTGTAATTCAGCGACGGCTCTGGTGGCCATCTATGAGGGAAGACGTCGCAGAGTATGTGGCAGCTTGTCCTGTATGTGCCCATCATAAGTCCTCCTACACCCGCCGTTCAGCTCTACTTCATCCTCTCCCAATTCCCTCTCAGCCCTGGTCACACATCACTTTGGATTTTGTTTCTGGGCTACCTGTTTCTGAGGGTAATACCACTATTCTCACTGTCGCCGAAAGGTCTTCTAAAATGGCTCACTTCATCCCCCTTGCTAAATTAACCACGGCCAAAGAGACCGCAGAGGTATTGTTGACCCAGGTTTTTAGGATCCATGGTTTCCCTATTTACATTGTTTCTGATAGAGGCCTACAATTCATTTCTCATTTTTGGAAAGCCTTTTGTTCCCTGTTGGGGGCATCTGTCAGTCTCACTTCTGGTTACCATCCCCAGAGTAATGGACAGGCTGATAGGCTAAATCAGAAGCTTGAGACAGGTCTACCCATCCTTGCCTCGTGTTGCCTCTCCACATGGAGTAAGCACGTGGTGTGGGTGGAGTTTGCCCACAACACCTTGCATACCTCATCCACGGACCTTTCCCCATTTCACTGTGTGTATGGCTATGAACCGCCTCTGTTTCCAGCTCTGGAAAAAGAGGTTAGTGTCCCGTCTTCCCTTGCCCTTATTCGGCGTTGTCGTAGGACCTGGGTGAAGGCACGTCACACCCTCCTGAGACAATCTAGGTCCTACAAGTTGGCTGCTGATCGTCTCAGGGCCCCTGATCCGGCCTACAGGGTGGGACAGAGACTGGCTTTCTACTCGGGACCTTCCCCTTCGTACGGACTCTCGTAACTTGTCCCCAAGATTTCTTGGGCCGTTTCCTGTGTCAAAGGTCATTAAACCTGAGGCTATTAGACTCAAGCTCCCCAGGACCATGAAGTGCCACCCAACATTTCATGTTAGTCGGGTCTAAGCAGCCAGAGAGAGTGAGTTGGTCCCTGCCTCCAAACCCCTTCCTCCCCCCCGGATGGTTGAGGGGGGGCCGGTCTATTCTGTGAAGAGGCTTTTGGCTGTGAGACGTCGGGGTCGTCAGTTTCTCATTGACTGGGAGGGTTACGGACCTGAGGAAAGGTCTTGGGTTCCTGCTAGTGATGTTCTGGATCCCTCTCTGATTCGGGACATTTATGACAGACACCCAGACGTTCAAGGTCCGTCGGGAGCCGTACATGGTGCGGGGGGTGATGTCATGGGTGGTTCTGTGGGTTGAGTGCTTTGCAGCCATGTATCTGGTTTTATAGTATTTTTGTACTTCCTGTTTTATTTTGTGAACTAACTTCCTGTGTCTTTGAGGGCAGCTTCACGACCTGAGGCTCCTCACTAATCAGCCTTATGTATTCCATCTGTGTCCTGTTTTCTCCATTTATGCCTCTTTGCAGCAGCTTCCTTTGCCAGTCTGTCTTCACCCATTGTGTCAAGTGATCCAGCCCTCTGTAACACTTTGTGAGAGTGTACTTAGTTATTTTTTTGCTGGCTCAGCTTTTTGTAACTTTGCCTGGCCTGGGTTCCTCTTTTTTTTAATTAAACAGTGTTGAGTTCTGCATTTGAGACCTCTTTTCTGAGCCACGATAATTTGAAACAATAAACAAACCAATATTTGGCCACATCACCATGGTTTCATCACTCTGTATGTCTTACTCTACATCAAGCAGCAACATGTTTTGTGACAACAGCTTGACAAACATTCATTCCGCAGAGCTGTCAAAGTCCAAGTAAGGAACCTGAACGTCTTTTGGTTTGCTGATATTACATCTACGGAGCTGTGAAAACGTAGTCTTGCCAGTTCATACAAAGTAGAGCTGTCAGTAGGAGCAAACAAACTAAACTATAATCTTTTCTGTTTCCTGGAGGCAGGCTGAGACTGGGATTGTGTGCTATGGAAAAGCACATGTACTGTTTTATTGATGGTTGTTTATTGTTTTAGTAAATGGAACAAAATGGTGTTCCAGAAATTCTACATAATGTTGTTTAGTAAATTCAAAATAACATGAAATAAATTCAACATAACTGTATATGATCCAGTACTCAATTAAGAAAGTTTGCTCAAATGTAGTCATCTGGTATTCTTCTAATTTAAACAAAAAAAGTTTTGTGAGATTCAGAACAGGGTGGGGTGTTTAAAGAAGTTGGAGAATTTACAGGTGTTATTCCTCTATTTTGAACAGTAGGTATTTCACATACCGACCTCATACAAACTACATAGGCCATGTGGATAAGCCTCAATTTCACAGAGTGTAATGCAGTGTTTATTCTTTCCAGATGGTCGTTTTCTGAAGGATTAGAAACAGTTTAATTTTGTGGTGAGACTGACATCACGCTTAATTCTTTATTGTTTAAGGTGTTTTTTTGACATAGGACGTCTTTTAAAAAAAACATAACATTCTACTCACATTTCCTCAACCAACTTTAAACAGAGCTCACACAGTTGATTCATCGTGGCTATTGTCCTTTCTAAAGTGTTCTTGATCCGTGCTACGCTGGTTTCTTCTCTCTTTCTCTTCCTTTGAACATCCCGGGTGTGTTTTTCTTTCCTTGCTCTTTTTCTTCCTATAATAAACGAGAAAAAAAATACATTAAGCAACTCTGCGTAAATATATCAGCAACTGTCATAATTAAAAAGAAGCAGCGTAACAAACACACAGTCCCAGGTAGGCCAGTAATACAAGAACACATACCTGTCATTTAAAAAACGTTTAATAAATAATACATATTAAATAGATTTTTTTTTTTTTTTTTTTAAACACATACCCTCTCGATTTGTGGATACACCTGTTTCTTCATCCGAGTCAAGTATTATTACTGGTTCAATACATCCATCATCAACCCCCTCGTGCGCAGCTGACGGGACTGGGTCGGTCTCCTGACCAGAGTCACTGACATCACCGAGGAGATCAGCGAGGACCTGTGATGCTGTTGGTACTACCGCACATTTAAAAAAAGAAAATAAACGGTTAATAAGCATATAAAATATATGAGATAAATAATTCCATGATCTCATTACCGGTTTGTGCAGCTGGCGGGGCAAGGTCGAATTCGTGATCAGAGTCACTGACATCACTGAGGAGATCAGCGAGGACCTGTGATGCTGTCAGTACTACCGTACATTTAAAAAAAAGGGTTAATAACAATATAAAATATATTAGCTAATTAAATTTTGCATGCTTTCCTTACCAGCTAGGTTTATTTATGTAGCTGGTGCAGGGTTGACAGGTCGTATTGGGTCGTCTTCAGGGTAATCCATGTTAATAAAAATATATATATTTATTTTATTTTTAAGCCGACACGGTAGAAATGAAAAAAAATCGTTACCCACCCTGGTTGTGGCGGTGGCCTGCTCGTACACCGGCGTCGCTGTTCTAACCCAATCTAGAAAGAGAAAAAAAACAAAAAATGTTTAGTTTCTTTGTAAAAAGGTATGTTGTATAAATAAATAAAGGGGTTAAATGGGATTACCGTCGTCGAAAAATGAATCCGCATCGAGGCTTTCGTCTGAACAAAATGAACAACTAAACATATGTTACTCTAATTCGAAAATAAACATTGAAGATGGATCAAACAATCACTCACCGATCCAGATTGGTGATTTATCGGAATGATGGATTTTTACCGCGTGTATTAGAGAAAAAAAATGTAGGTTTAAGCTGATTTAGAAAAGGAGAAAAGATGTTTTTCGTGTAAGAAAGTTACCAGCTCTTCTCGCCATGACAGTCGTTGACAAATACAAGCGCAGACCCGCTTCTATCCTCTGTTTTTACCGACTGGTTTGATACGACCTGTTTTTATATCTTGGTAGAACAGTTTTATTATTATATTGCAACCGTGCGAGCACAAATGATATGTTCGGGGGGTAGATGACAAAAGGCCCGTCTGTGTTCTAATACCACCTGTGTTGTCAGGACCCATTTTGATGCGTTAATAAACGCCATCACATGGTGGGAAACATCCACTGGCACGGCCACATGGTAAAATGCTTATGGTGTTTTTAAGAATACCATAAAAGTCCTAGGTGTCATCCCTTGTCTGCATTTCAACAAAGCAGGAAGCAGGGAGCTGTTTGATCTCTTTAATGAACGACACCTTTTGGCGTGGGAGCATCCGATGACCCTGTCACTGAGCAGAGGGTATAAAGCCTCAAGGCATTGTTTTAGAATACCATAAAAGTCGTAGGTGTCATTGTTTTAACCTCTCAGGAAGGCCGTAGCTGTGCTCCAACAGCACAAGCTTATTTGATGTCTTTCAATAAACCCTACCGTTTGGTCAATCATATGAGATGGGAGCGCGTCCGTGTCAGTATTTACAGAAGCAGATGGCGAAAAGCTTAAGGTGTTTCCGGATACCGTAAAAACAGTACAGGTGTCATCAAGAAACCCTGACTGTGCTTCAACAAAGCAAGGCATGTTTGATGCCTTCCATAAACACAATTGCTCATTTTTGTGCAATTGATTTACCCGTTCATTTTGGGACTTCTGGTATAAAAGATCTTGGCTTTTCGTCCCATTCCTACGCTTTACACAGCTTCTGGCGTTCCTGGACGGCTGGAATCAAGCAGTGCACCCCAAGGCCCTGCACTGCTGCTTTGTTGATCCTTTTAACCTGGTGTTTTAGCCAGGCTGCAGAGCGTCTGGTTGCCAGGGCAACCACCGGATCTCCCAGAGGTGTAATCGGACCCATTTAAAGGGGTTCTTTTGCTTTGCTGTGTTTTTGGGATCGTTTTCCGTTTTTGTCTGCTTGTGTTTATATACATTTATTTGCATGTTTGCACTTAGCCCTGTGTCTGGATACAATAATTGAGCCAGTTGGGGGGATTTTTGGAGGTTTTTCCTGTTTAACTTAGCTGACCTTTGTAGCACCTTCCCTTTTTAATTTAGAATATTTTTATATGTATGTGTTTAAATGGTTTGTGAAATAAAGTCCATTGTTGTATTAAAGAAAAACCAGTCTGTTCCTCTGTGGGTGCAACAGACCTGTATCCTTTTAGTTCCCTGGAGCCTACCAGCTCTGGGGTGGCGTTGTTGCAACATTAAAACCTTTAATATTCTACCTAGTATCGACCCATTTTGCTACATTTGGCGTTGCTGGCAGGATGCACCCGTTTTGAGAGCAGGCTGGATTTTATTTTTATTTTTTTTCTGAGGAATTAACAAGGCAGCAGTTGTGTATTGAGGGCCGTGGTGTGTAATTTTTTTTTTTTTGTCTCTCTATTTTATTGTTTTAAGAAACTCTGGTACAGCCTTACCCAGGGGACCGTGGACGAGGAGGTGCAGCAGCTGAGGGACCTGGTGGCCAAATTGAAGTTGGAAAGCCAGAGGCTCCTTGACAGTGGTAGTCCCGGGGCAGGTCCCAGTGCGGCGGGTTTGGCATCCGGTGGCCCTGCACCTGCTGTGACCGAGCGGCTGGTAGTGGTTCCCAGGGATCGGCGATGTCCCATGTTTAATGGTAAAAATTTGCCTTGCTGAGTGGGAGGAGGTTCAAGCATGCATCCGGGCACACCATTTTTCATCTGCTGACCAAGCTTGAAGCAGTTTGAGGGTTAAGCCTGATGCCACAATGTTAGACGTAAGGGGGGAGGCCATTCAGTGGGAAAGGGAGGGTTCCCCTGGTAGATTTAGGGAGCGGAGTCATTCTCTCCCTTCAGCATATGGGCTCCAATACGCCGTGTATGGCAGCTCTAAGGCGACTGTTCCGGCTCAGAGTTTAGAGCTGGCCGAACTGAAGGAGCTGGTTAGAAAACAGGAACAGCTTGATAAATTAACTCAGGTGGTCTCATCCCTACAGCCCATTCTTCCACAACCACGGTCAGGTCGTACGGCCCCTGTCATCAGCCATCGTTGTCAACAGCCTGGGCATTTTGCCCGGGAATGCGATGGGGAAAGGGTGTGTGATCATGGTAAGCCAGGGAGTAGGTCAGTCCACATGCCGAGGTCGGGAAATTAGCACCCACTGAGATGGTGAGCAACAGCTCAGGTGAGTGGGTGACAGGCTCGCAGGTAGCAGCATCAAAGTTAATGGCACCATGTCCAACTATGGAGGTGATAATGGGTGGAGTTGCTGTTAAATGCCTAGTTGATACGGGGTCTATGGTGTCCACTATTAAAGAAAGCTGCTGTACAATGAATTTTCCAGCCTGGGAACAGGCTCGTCTTCAGGACTGTCATTGGCTACAGCTTCGAGCAGCCAATGGGCTGTCCATTCCATATATTGGTTATTTGGAACTGGATGTAACCTTGTGTGAGAAGGTGATACCGGTTTGTGGTGTTTTGGTTTTTAAAGAAGCCCCTAACACCTCATCCTCAGTTGGAGAGGTGTTGGGGATGAATGTTATTAGTCGGTGTTATAAAGAGCTGTCAGGAACCTGCACCCACTCAATTTTTGACTTGCCTTCCGTGATGCAATCTCCGGGTCCAGTGCTTGAAGCCTTGCAACAGTGTCATCTAGGGTTTATAGAGCAACCGGGCCCTTCAGTGGGCTTGGTGAGAGTCCATGGTTCTAAAGGAGTGAGAATACCTCGGGGCGCTATGAAGTTGGTGGCTAGCACCGGCCCTACAAAGCTTGAGGGCCCAAACTTTCTTTTTGAGCCTTCTGAATCGGGGCTTCCTGCTGGGCTGTTGGCATCACCTTGCCTGGCACAAGGCGCGAGGGGTATAGTCTACATCCCTGTTGTGAATGTGGGAACTATAGAGGTAGTTCTCTACCCACGGACTCCACTAGGAACATTAAGTTCAGTGGACGTGGTCAGTCTTCCTCCTGGTGTCGAGAGTAGGTGCCCAGTGACTATTTCTTTTCAGATGGCATGTGGAACAGAGGAAGATTTACTAGAAACGATTGATTTGTCAGGTTTGACAGAATCTGATCAGTTACAGGTTCGGTCCTTGCTGCAGAAATTTCGTTCTGTTTTTTCCATTCATGATGGTGATCTAGGGTGTACTGGCCTGGTGTCCCACGACATTCCTCTGCTGGATGAGACTCCCATCCGACAGAAGTATCGGCGCATTCCTCCTTCAGAGTATGAGGCGGTGAAGGCTCACATTAATCAGCTTTTGAAGAATCAGGTGATACGGGAGAGCTGTAGTCCCTATGCGTCTCCGATAGTGTTGACAAGAAAGAAAGTTGGTAGTCTGCGGATGTGTGTAGATTAAAATCTGCTTAAAAGCAAAACGAGGAAGGATGCATTTCCGTTACGTCGAATTGAAGAAAGTCTTGATGCGCTGTCGGGTGTGCAGTGGTTTTCCACCTTGGACTTGGCCAGTGGTTACAACCAGGCGCCCCATGTCTGAAAAAGACAAGTCCAAAACTGCTTTTTGTACACCATTCGGCCTGTTTGAATGGAACCGAATGCCCTTTGGGTTGTGTAATGCGCCGAGCACTTTTCAACGTTTGATGCAGAGGATGTTTGGGGATCAGCAGTGTCAGTCCCTCCTTCTCTACCTTGATGACATCATTGTGTTTTCCTCTTCAGTTTCTCAGCATGTGCAACGCCTGGAGGTCGTTCTGGATAGATTGCAGAGAGAGGGACTGAAAGTGAAATTGGAAAAATTTTTGTTTCTTCGGCAGCAAGTGAACTATCTTGGCCATGTCATTTCGGACAAGGGGGTAGCCACTGATCAGGCTAAAATTGAAGCCGTGGCTAAATGGCCTCGCCCTAGTCACGTGTCAGAGCTTCGTTTGTTTCTAGGCTTTGCCAGTTAGTGTAGACGGTTTGTAGAGGGGTTTGCCAAATTGGCAGCTCCTCTCCACAGGTTGGTGGCTCAGCTTATGGGTTCTAAGTCCAAGAAGGGGGCTGGTCAGACCTTTCAAGCTGCATTGACGTCAGAGTGTGAGACGAGCTTTGAAAATTGAAAGGTTCGATTGACGTCGGCTCCAGTGCTGGCGTATGCGGACTTTTCTCGTCCCTTCATTTTGGAGACAGATGCCAGTCACTCAGGGCTGGGGGCGGTGCTTTCCCAGGACGAAAGTGGGCCATGACCGAGAAGTTCAGGGCGTATTTGTTGGGACATCAGTGTGTAGTGTACACAGATAACAATCCCCTGACCTATCTCAACTCTGCAAAGTTGGGGGCGGTGGAGCACCGCTGGGCAGCTCAACTGGCTGCTTTTGAATTCAACATAAAGTATCGTTCAGGGCTCAGTAACCGAAACGCGGATGCACTGTCTCGTCGGCCAGGGGCGGGGACTAGTGCAGTACAGCAGGTACTGCCAGGTACCCCAGTCCCACAAATCCTGCAAGCTGTCTTGAGGGAGGGATTGGTTTCTGCCTCTCAGGCTGCAGTGACTGTCTTACCATCTTTTACACCCTCTGATCTTTGTGTGATGCAGGAAGAGGACCCGTGTTTGAAAACCATCCTGGGCTTTTGGAGGAGGCGTGTTCGCCCCACTCCAGAGGAAAAGCTGCAGCTTTCAAAACCAGCGTTGGCCCTGTTAAAACAGTGGGACCGGCTCACAGAAAGGAATGGAGTGGTGTACCGCAGAATCTACCCTCCAGATGGGCCAGAGGAGCAGTTACAGGTAGTTTTACCAGGTAATTTGAAGTCCAAGGTTCTGACAGCTGCATCAGGAACATGGACATCAGGGTGTGGAACGTACAATAGAACTGGTACGTCAGCGCTGTTACTGGCCAGGGATGGCTGAGGATATTAAAAAGTGGGTTAGAGAGTGTGAGCGTTGCCAGTTGGCAAAAGACTCTCAGCCAACACACAGCAGCTTTATGGGCCATTTGTTGGCCTCAAGGCCAAATGAGATTGTGGCAATGGATTTCACTATGTTAGAACCATCACGTAATGGTCTGGAGAATGTACTTGTCATCACAGATGTATTTAGTAAGTACACTGTGGGCATCCCAACTCCAGACCAGAGGGCTTCTACTGTTGCCAAAGTGTTGATGACTGAATGGTTTTTCAGAATTGGGGTCCCTAGTAGAATCCATTCTGACCAAGGTAGGAATTTTGAGAGTGGTCTGATCACACAACTTTGTCAGCTGTATGGTGTGACCAAGTCCCGCACTACACCATATCACCCTGAGGGAAACGGGCAGTGCGGACAGTTCAATAGAACTTTACATAACTTGTTGCGCACTTTACCCAACTCTCGTAAACGAGCTTGGGCTTCATGTCTTCCCCATCTCCTGTTTTGTTACAACACCACCCCTCATCAAAGTACTGGGGAGTCTCCTTTCTTTCGAATGTTTGGTCGAGATCCACAGTTACCCATAGATTTTCTGTTGGGCCGTGTTCAGGATTCTGTTCCAGGGCCGGCGGAGGACTGGTTGGTTGAACACCGAACCAGGATGGAGCTGGCATTTGGCCAGGTACGGGAACGGTTGCCGATGGCGGCAGGACATCAGGAGGACTACCATGACCGGGCTGTACGGGATGCACCACTGGGCAGTGGCCAGCTGGTGTACTTGAGAGACCGAAGTGGCAGAGGACGTCATAAAATCCAGGACCTCTGGAGCCGAGTGGTCTACAAAGTGCTGAGGGCACCTCCTGCAGGTGGGTCAGTGTATACCATTGCACCAGTGCATGATCTGCCTAGAACCAGGACAGTACGCCCTGACCTATTGAAGGCACGGGTGGGCCCGGAGGCAGAGGTGGTTACCCACCCAGCTCTTCCTCCTAGGAATCTGGATGAGTCGGAGGGGGAACACTGTGTGCGGGTTTCAGGGACACAGGCACCATCAACAGCAGCTGACTCAGTTCAGCCGACGGCATCAGGTGGTGTGACAGGGGCGGTTGGATCAGCTCCTCCTCAGGAGGCAGTGGGAGACCTTGAGCAGCCAGTAATACGCCATAGTACTCGTGCAGGAGCAGGGCAACACTCTAATGTGTATCATCTCCCTCGATCAGTAGACCCAATGACAGGTGTGCAGAGCCCAGCCGTGAACACACAGCAGGCAATATTTCTGCCTTGGTGCTAACAGTGTTACTACATTGTCGGGGCAACGATACAAAAAGTGGCGGTAGAATGTGGTGGGATGAACAATTTGGTTCATGGAGATTAGTCCAGGTGAATGACATCCTGGTGATTGTGGGGCGGGGCACACTGCCATCATAAGAGGCAGATACCTGCTGCTCACACAAACAGCTCCCTTGTGATCCTCAGCACCGAGTGTGTTGGAGGTGGATATCTGCCGTTGGCGGCCGTAATTACGATCCAGTTTACTGCCTCATTAGTATTTCTTCTCTGTGACAACCTATATGGTTTATCTGTAGTGAGTGCTGGTTGGAGGCTGATGCTTTACACAGCTTCAAACTTACCAGCCAGAGCAGGGGCATAACCAGCGTGGTCTCTTCCGGTTCAGTGGTTGTTCTCCTCGGGCAGCTAAGCCCCTCCCCAGCTCTTCAAAGGTAAGACCAGTTGTGTTTTGTAACGGGGGGAGCCGATCCGGGGACTTTATACCATCTGTCTGTCTTGCAGCGCGGTCAACCTGCGGTGCCAGCTGGGGGTGTCTGTATCGGCGGCACCCCTCGACGGCCCCGCCGCCTGGGCTGTGTTGGGTCCCTCGCTGCTCCACCTTGGCGTTCCTCGACGACTGGAATCAAGCAGTGCACCCCAAGGCCCCGCACTGCTGCTTTGTTGATCCTTTTGACCTGGTGTTTTAGCTTGCTGCTGGGCGGGGCTGCAGAGCGTCTGGTTGCCAGGGCAACCACCGGATTTCCCACGCCGGTCAGAGGTGTAATCGGACCCATTTAAAGGGGTTATTTTGTTTTGCTGTGTTTTTGGGGTTGTTTTCCTTTTTTCCTTTTAGTTCCCTGGAGCCTACCAGCTCTGGGGTGGCGTTGTTGCAACATTAAAACCTTTAATATTCTACCTAGTATCGACCCATTTTCCCACAGAGTTTCGTGTTTTGAGCCCCCCCTCCTCCGAAAGTCATAAAACCCCCCTTCTCCTCCGGAAGTCATAAACCCCCCTTCTCCTCCGGAAGTCATAAACCCCTCCCCCTCTTTCGGAAGTCATAAATCATTCCAAGGGTCTTAAATCAAGGTCATAAATACCAAAGTGACATAATATGCCCCTATTAGTTTTTCATCTGCAGACACATGAACTGGAAGATAGACGATCATATATTTTACAGTAACATATTAATAAGTATGTGTCACATTCCTCCGGTGACGAGCAAAAATGTATTAATATTTTGGGGTTACTTTGTTGTTAGATCTCGTAGGTATTTTACTGGGCTGTATGAGGAATTATTGAAAACCAAATCCACTGCCTCCAGGAGCAAGCGGTGATGCAACAGTCGATTCAGATGTTGTCAATCCATTAAGTGGCCATTATTAGCGAATATCACTCCCATCAAATGCCATCAGACTGTGCCCTCTCCCTATCCTTCAGGGTTGTTTTTTTTCCCTGGTTTAACACACCAGAATTAAATGATGTCTTGTTAGCAGGCCGCTGCAGAACTTTGCATGCTGAGAAGGAATTTGGACAATTTGAATAAACTGTGTTGGAGAAGAGACACATGTAAAAACCTCCTTGAGGCCTGGATTTGGAGAACCCTACTGTAGCTTATTTACATCAAACTCTTTTCAGATGAGGAACAACACAGAAGTCTATCTAGAGCATCTGTGCTTTACAAAATTAAGAGCAGGGATTTTACCACTGTGCCAGATTTATGACCTTTTTAAAAACAATCATCTTAACTTGAATAAAAAAAAAACCATAAATAATAATAATATAAAAAATAAGATGCTTTCAAAAGAAACATGATTGAGTCAAGTACTGCATGGGTGAAGAAGTACTGGTGATTGAGGATACCTAGGTGTTCGCCTGGACAACAAACTGAGCCGGACCCTGAACAGTGAGGCTATCTATGAGAATGGACAGAGCAGACTGTACTTCCTGAGGAAGCTCGGGTGCTTGAAGGTTTGGAGCAAGATGCTGCACTTCTCAAGTCTGTTGTTGTGAGCGAATCTGTTCCATCATGTGTTGAGGTAGCAGCATGAGACCCAGACTTAGAAAGGCTCAACAACTTGAAAAAGAAGGACGCTTCTGGGACTGTTGTTGAACCTCTACAGATGATGATGCAAAGAAGGATTGAGAACATTATGGACTGAGCATCCTCTTCGTGAGACTATCATGTAACAACAGTGTCTTTAGTCAAATGGTTAATCAGTTTTGCTGTAATACAGGTCGCTACAGGAGATCCTTCCTGCCCACAGCCATTAGCATCTACATGTCCTTGAAGAATTAAATATAATAAGCTACAACTATTAATTTCCCTCTTAGACCAATAAAGTATTTCTGAATTGAATTATTTTGAATTTCTGGTCTTAAATTATTTAAAAAACAGTCAGTAAAAGGATACCCAATCTTTTCTATTCTCTTTTTGCCTCTCATAATTTTTATTGAATTATTATTATTATTATTATTATTATTATTATTATTATTATTGCTTATGGATTTGTTTCTGGATTTGTTTTGTTTAGGGTGTCAGGATCTGTCCTTGTGTTCCCTGTGATTGTCTCTCTGTGTTGTGATTGATCCCTGGTGTGTCCAGTTCCCTTATTATTCCCCGTTGTATATATGGTTCCTTGTGCCCTTACGTCTCTGCTGGTTCGTCTTGTCAACTGATGTCTTTCCACGTCAACTGATAAGTCTATGTCGTGTCTCCCTCATCCTCTTGTGCCGTTCTAAGCCTTTTGGACATTAATAAAGTTGAGCCATAAGCGCTCTAACCGCCGCTCTGTGCCTGGGTCCTCATTCAACCACCAAAACATGACACAGGGTTTATATTTGTTTTGTCAAGTGTGTGCCTTAATACCCCTCTTGTTTATGAGTGCCCTTTTTGTGATTTAAAGGTATATTACTGGAATTTTGTCATGTGCCAAGACTAAAACAAAAACCTTTTGGCTTCCCTATCTTTACAATATGTGTGTTATAAAAAAGGAAACCATTAGAGGCAGCAAAAGTGAAATGGGTGTGTTTTCAAATTTTATCACAATGTCCTTTGCCACACAATATCATTCAAATTTCCAATTTATACACTTGTTAAGTTCTTTAAGCACACACAATTAATTTTTAGTATTCCACCAAATTCATCTGATCAAGGTAATAAAACAGCTTATTTAGATTACTTTCTTGGTCAAGTACTTGAATAAACCTAACCTAATGAGAGAGACTGGAGCACCGTTATTGACCAAAGTGAGGGTGGGGAGGGGGGATTGATTGAAATCAAAGAAAAAGTTTAATATAAAGATTTTTTTTATTATAATTTCAGTTTTTTAGGGTAGTACAGGATTTCCAGTATGGTCTGATCTATTTTCTGTAATCTTAGATAGCTGAAAAACTTACAGTACATTTTAACAATGAGGCTAAGTAAAAAGTAAAAATAACGTATAAATAATCAAAAGGTGTTTTTTTTACTTCCAACATATTGAAACTTTATGGGATTCTTCATTAGTAAAACAAATTATATTAAGAATAAAATCATTGGCATTCTCCCAAACATGATTAATTCACTCTCAGTAAATGAGGCAGTATCTGAGAGAACTGTAGAGCCATGTTTATTTTTGTACCATTTTGATTGAGTTGAACTCTCGGAATTATCACAAATATTAGCCTCATCTAAACCTTCAACTTGTATGTTAGATCCAATACCGACCAAATTATTTAAGGAAGTGTTCCCTCTGGTCAGCGGCGCCGATTTACATGCACTCCGGCGGGTGCTCACCTAACCCCCACCCCATCCCCAAGAATACAACTGTAGCGGGCTGTCCATTATACTCCTAGTCCTTATATCCTCGCTGGTCCTATGAATAAAGTGATCCCTAACTATAAACAGCTTTAACTTTTGCGGCCTCGCTGTTTCAGCATACTACCACGCATTGTGTTCAGAATCCGCATTAGAGGCATTGTCAATCTCCTCCGTGCCTTGTCTCCTACACTTACCAAATTGATCATGCCTAATTATAAGAATCTTCTCATCCAGAGGACAAAACAGCAAAAAACCACTACCCATACTCATGTTCCTCACTTGGAAACAGCACCTGCTCCGAGACCTACAGAGGAAAAAATATGGAGCCATAAAAAAGATGCATAGACCTCATAATATTAATACTTTTATGTTTGAAAAAACAGAAAGGTTTGAACTTTGAGAGTATTTAAACTAGTGAGAACTGTGAGAAAATCTGAATGTATATCTGAGAAAAGTGTATAAAGTGTGTGGCACAAAGTTGTACAGCCTTAAAACACATAGAAAAAGTGTAAAAAAAAATATGGTTTTGCCTGTTTCGAGTTATTTTTAGAACCTAATCCTGCAATAAACGAGGGGCTACTTTACAAATCATAATACCATCAAAACGAAACCACGGCTCAAGCCTACACATTACCTCACTGTTAATATAGGTTTCTATGAAGCTCAAAAATAAACAGCAGGGGATGGGACTTGAACTGAAATAGGGCCTCTGAGCACCTGCACTTACCACTTTGATACACAATAACCCAGATAACTTGTATATAATAACAAATATGACTTCATTTCCAGTTTTAATTAAACATGATTTATAATCATTTCAGTAAAACAATTCTTTCACTATTTTTCACGAAAAAAAGGGAATTGGCAGGTCTTTATAATATAATGAAGTCATATGTGTTAATATACAGTGGGGCAAAAAAGTATTTAGTCAGCCACCGATTGTGCAAGTTCTCCCACTTAAAATAATGATAGAGGTCAGTAATTTTAATCATAGGTACACTTCAACTGTGAGAGACAGAATTTGGAAAAAAAAAAAATCCAGGAATTCACATTGTAGGATTTTTAAAGAATTTAAAAAAAAACAGACTCTCTGGTTAGACAAGAGTACCCTTTAAACTTTTGCACTTAAGAAGTATATAATATGTTGAAATCTGCCACAACAGGAGTTTTTCCTCTCCACTGTAGCAATATGTTTGCCTAGTATGAGGGATTACTGAGGTATTGCTGTGGTTGGAATCTGTACGTACAGGGCACATCCTCAAATAAATGACGCAATGCCATATCATGGGATGTCCTATATAGAAAACTTTTACCTGATTTTAATGTTTATATAATTGTCTTGTAAAATGTCTTGTGATAAAATCTGTTTTGAATTGGCACTATATAAAACCAAATTAATTTGATGAAATGTTTAGTAATATCAGGGTTTTTTGTGACACAGGTATGTCATTTATAAAAAGGTGATTTTTTTACATCCACCAAATTAAAACTCCTTCTGATGAATATAGTAAGTGAATGAATTTCACTCTGAAGATTCTGGAAGATGTTGGATGGTATTGTACCACTCTGTCAAACTTCTGCATTAGGATTTAAAAGTAAATGACAATGCTTGGCCATTCTGTACGTTTGGTGAAGCAAATCTAAGCTCATCTGGATTTTCTTCCCTCCTTTATTAAATAAATCAAAGGACATACTGGTGTGACCATAGTGTGAGAAAAAATGACATTTTAAATATACAAAATAATCATGAAATAAGATTTCTATATCACATGTTTGTGTTTTTCAAGCTAAAGTACCAACCTTCTCAGTTTATTAAACAATAATGCCTGATACTGCTCCCGCCACACAGAGACAAACTCAAAGTATTTTTTCCCCTTCTCTGCCTTGTGCTCAACTAAGCAGTTTCACTAGTGTTATGTTGCAACCTGGGGAGGAGTTGTTTTCGAAACATTGAACACTGTTTAAGTAAGAACTGAACAAACATTGAACTGTGGTAAGAATGGACACAGCAGTGGACGAGAGGATGGAACAGGTCACACATTATAATCCACTCTTTGGCATGTCGTTGAGCAGGAGCGATCGCTACAGTTTCCATGATGATGGTGAGCACCAGCAGGAGCCTCTCATAACAAATAATTTGAGAAGTTGTTGATATTGAGAAATTGGATACAAAGTGTCCAAAGTTAGTGTTGGCTGACTGTACAATTGACACAGCTAATGGGTGTAAATGGATTCAGGCCAGATTTTAACTTTGCCAAAATGTTATATTTAACAAAAAAAAGAAAGAAAAAAGCTGTGCTCTGATTGTAGTTAAAAGAGGAATCTTTTTTACTTCAAACAGCAAATGTGAGTGTAACAAGATTTTGTTTCCCATTGAAAAAATCTGTACACCTTGTTAAAATGACCATCTTTGATCCAAAAGAAAATACATGCTTAAAACTATATGAAAGATGGAATGAAACTAAGGTAAATTAATCCATTATCTATTGTTATTTCTATTTTTAATTTTTTGTCCTATGGTGACACACTCAAAAAAAACTCCAAAACATTTAATAGAAAATGTAAATAGAAGTTTATCACCAAAAACCACCTCCCTAGCACACTTCTAAAGATCCAAATATTAACAAAAATCTTTTAAAATAGTTTTTATGTAGATAATTTATCTATTTTTAATAAACAATATACATAAGGACAATGTGGCTGAATTAGTAGATAATTTAATGTAAAGATTAAAATCTTTGAAACAGAACATAATAATGAGAGCATGCTCTTAAGACAGTTTTAGTCAAAAAAGGAACAAAGTCAGCGTCAACAGCGTTCCACTTTTTTCACAATTTTAACACATTATGTGTTATTGTAACACATCTCTTTTAAGAGTGAGATAAACTGATATATGGTTCATTTCATTAAAGAAAAGGACGACTGTGGCTCAGTGGTAGAGTAGTTAGCTTGCAATCGGAGGGTTGTAGGTTCCGTTCCAGCTTCCTCCAGTCACATGTTGATGTGCCCCAAATTCTACATCGTCCTACCGAGCCATGTTGGCTATTGGTGTATGAATGGGTGAATGTGGCTTCAATGTAAAGTGCTTTGAGTGGTCAGTCAGCCTAGAAAAGTGCTATATAAGTTCAGTCCATTTACAACATTTTTACCCCACTGGACTGAACTGTTCTTCAGTTAATAACAACTTGTTTTAAGTTTTGGTCCTTAAGGCCTGGCCAGTTAATATGTTCAGTTTATGTCAGTTTGATTAAATATAGTAATTATATAGTATACAAAAATAACTTTTAGTTAGGTTTTAGTTACATAGTCTGTAAACCTGCATGTTAATAATATGGCCCAAATATTTCTTACTTTGAACCAAGGAGAAGTTGTCTCTATTTGGGGAACTGTCCTTACAGTCAACAAGTTTTCTCAGCTTTTGCTGCAAATGTGCTTTTCCTTTGTGTTTCAGATCTGAAACCAGCCAGATCCACAAGACATTGGAGTTTTACTGGGATAATCATTTATGTTATCCTACAGACAGGCCTTGACGCATTTCTCATTTATAAAGGTGTGTGTGTATAAATGAAAAATACGGACTAAAAGCACAGATTATATTTTTGAGAATTTCTGTTCAACTGCAACAATTAAGCAATTTGTAAATATGAAGTAAGTTAATCTAACAAAACACAAAGACCCCTACACAAAAATAGATTTAATGAAAGAACTGCTTTTTTCTGGCTTTAGTTGTAATGTTGGATTCTACACCAGCAAGCGGTGTATCACAGGGGGCAACATCTCAACATAGCTCCCTGGGTGTCAATGAATGGGACCTCAACCTTCTCCACAACAACAGCCAAGAAACAAAGAACCTGAGAAGCCACCTGTGGGTTTTACAAAATCAGGTTCGGATTATTTGTATATTTCACAGAAAATTAACCCAGAGATTCTAGGTTTTGTTGTCAGAGGTAAGGACTTGAGTCACATGACTTGAAATCAAGTATGACTCAGGTCAGAAATGTTATTAAAAAAAAATTTCTGAAAAATTTGTATTGAGTTTGAAAAATGTACTTCGAAAAACTGAAACCTGTACATACTAAATATGTCTTAAAAAGCAAAAACATACAATGACAAATGTATTTTATGAGACTATATGTAATATGATATTTAAAACACAATTCATATTTCTTTTCAATACGATGATTACAGGTCATAAGCCTGTGTGGTAAGGAGGGTCAGCTGCAAAGATTAAAGGCTGACCTGAACTTGCTCAACATCAGCAATCACAACCTGAAAAACACACTAACAACCATTCGACTCAAAACAGGTATATTTGAGAAAATTTGAGTAAAATTCAGACACATTTATGTTGAGAAAGTTCACAATCTATCAATCATCAACACATTCATTTTATGATCATAGGCCCACCAGGTGCTAATGGGCAACCTGGGATACCTGGATCACAAGGTCCGAAAGGAGAGAGAGGGATAAAAGGTAAGTTCATCTTCACCAGATATTAGAGTCTTGAATATGAAGTGTCCTACTTGGCTTCACTCTTGTTGTTTACATTTGTTGTTCTTGTTTGGCTTGTTGTTAACAGAAAAAAACATATTAAAGGGGTTTGTACACAATAGGACAGTGGTCAATCTGTGGTTCTATTTGGTGTTAGTCAAACAGATGTATCTTTTTTTCAAGGCATTTTTCTAAAACTGATATGAGAATTGTTTAAAAAGAAATTAAAATCTGTAAACAGCCCAGCCTCATCCAACCTTACCACACTACTTTTGGCCATAGTTGTGCCAAGATTGCAACCACTGAGGAGACAACATCTCTGGTCAGATAATTAAAAATACAACTGCCTGTTTCACAAAACCTACCAGTTTGTCCCAATTTATTATGGCTGCGCTTCCTTTGATTTGATTTCTTGTAAACATGGAAATGAAAGTTACAAGAACTAAAATGTTTTTTTTTTTCATATATTCAACAATTATTCTGTTTTCTTACAGACCTAAGTGCTTATAAACTGGAAAAATTGGAATTCTCTTTTTTGTTGAAAAAGTTTCACGTGCAATCCAAAATACTTCTTCTGTTCTGGGTTGGAGGTGTCAGGCTTTAAATCTTAATGAATCTCACTTTACATTTACATGTAGTACGTTTATAGGTGGTAAGAGAAAACCAACATTTTGCCTTAGTCTGAAAATATTTGGACTTTTGAAATGCACGTATAAACTATGTTATAGGCCAACCGGAAGAATGCCAACACAAAAGGGGGAATATCGTCACCTGCTAATGCTGAGTCACACATTTCATTCAGTAACTCAATTTTTTAACAGACATGTAAACTTGGATAAGGGTAACCATTCTGGTTAAGGCATTGCCTCAATTATTGCCTTAGCTCGATTTAGATTGGGCCTTTAGGGTCATTAATAGGCTATTGAGGTAACATGAGTTATTGGCCCTATCCCCCATTCACGTAATTGTCTGCATTGTTAATAATCCAGACTTGTCACCTATGTTGCACATGTGAATTGTTTTGATCACATGTCTAGGTATGAATGGCTAAACCAGCCTGTAGAGAATGCACCGTAGACATTAGAAGGAGGAATACCTCTGTTCGGCCTGAGTCTTGAACCAATGAGTTGGCTTTTCTGTGCTGGGCAATCTTTCTGTGTGCATACTGTTTAGGATTTTTTCATATTTGCCTGAACTTTAGAGACATTCTTAAAGATAATTTAAGCTTCACTTTAAAATTTTAGGCTAAACACTGACAAAACCTTTATTTCTAAGATTTGGACTATTTTTTCTCATAAACACGCAAAGGTAAATTATGCTGTATCACTGCACTAGAATTGATTACTGACATGCCCGTAATGAAAGTGAATAATCACTTGCATTATGTCACTGACTTTGCAGCAGTCTCTCATAATGAGCATATATGTACTGACAGCAGAAAGGAAAACTCATTTTTCGCAGGAAAAAAACTTCCAACAGACCCAGGCTCCATGTCAACAACCATCAACCATGGTCAAGTGGTGATTTGAGAAAGCACAGCTTACACAACAAACAAACACAAAACTGCAGTAGTAGCTCTGTTAGTGACTTCATCTACAAGAGAAACACAGCTAAAGTCTAAGCCGTCACTTAAGTCTATAGGTTGAGAGAGAAAGCATACCAATGACTATATGAGAGAGATCGGGTTACATATTTAAAAGACATCAAAAAAGGGTCAGTGAACACAGCTATCATGTTGTTAATTTTTTCTAATCAATAAAGTGTGATGTGACGTATGGTACATCGTTTTGACAGGTGATAGTGGGGTTCGTGGCTCTCCGGGTCAAGGTGGTGAAGCAGGACTTAAAGGGGAGAAAGGAGACCCCGGGGCTGTTGGTGAGTCTTAGTTCTCAGCTAGACCCGTGATCAACATTTTTAGAAATACTAAAAGCATGTTTTGAAAAAGATTGTTTCGCATCTGGGTACTTAAGTGGAATACTTTCAAACACACAATTCCAAGGAGGAAAGTGGATGTCAGTGAATCACATTTTTTACTAAAGTAAAACAAAACCACTGTCTTTTCTGTGTTTACATGTTCAACAGGGATAGAAAAATAACTCCTTTAACCCCTGATTGGAAAATGTGTCAGCAGATTGAAGTTATGAAATACTGAAGTGTCCCTTCCTACTTTAATATGTGATGCTCATCAGTAATATTGCTGACATGCTGCTATTTAATAGGAAGACAGAACATATTGTCTTAGAATTGTCGATCAAACAAAATAATCTCTTTCCATCTCTATCTGTGTGTGTGTGTGGGGGGGTATGTGTCTGTATGTGTGTTTTTTATTTTAGGTCCCAAAGGTCAAGGAACCCCAGGCATAAAGGGGGAGAAAGGGGACCCTGGAGCACCAGGTATGGTTGTTGGTTAAAATGCAGTTACATGAATGAGGTACTTTAATAAATACTGACCTTGCCTGTGAGCAATAAAGGTTTGTTTGTTTCTTAAAACGTATTGCCTGAAGCCTGAGTCATACCGGATGCATTCTGGAAGCAATGCAGACTCTGTAAAGCTGAAGAAATGGATGAAAAAACATCTACTGTATTTACATGCAGCAAGAGAAAGTTAATATTATTGCCTTAGTCTGACTGAAACTGGACTTTTGAAATGCATGTTTACACCTTAGTTCAACTTAGGCCAAACAAAGCTGGAGTTTGAGAAATCAGACCAAAGCCCCGTTCATACCAGTAAGATTACATGCAAAGTCTATGGTACCTACCTATCCGGCGGACGTCTAGCTGCCAAGCAGCACGTCGGGAGTTGGGTTGGGGGAAGGAAAGTAAAACTGTTTTCATGCTTTTAAATCTGTGGGAGAGGGATAGGTTTATGTGGGGTCATTTTAATCTGTAAAGCACTTTGAGTTGTAATTCTTGGATGAAAAGTGCTTTATACAAAGTTTGATTTGATTTGATGAAGTTATAGAATTTACATTGGCCAAACAGGAAGTGAGACCTAAGCCAGTGAGGTGCATCTGGTGTATTTCCAACTAGACCCCATGTTGCATTTTTTTTTCTTGCTTTTTCTTCTATTATTGACCGAGACATCAGTTCAGTGCATGGTAGTTCATGTTATTTTCAGAAATACATCTTTAAACTTATATAAAATGTTGTCAATGTTTTGCGAACAATTGCTAAACATTTATTGCTTTTACTAAGTGCCTTCCAAAGATGTTCCATGCACAGACCAGGGGAAGGAAGGTAAAACTGTGATCAGGCTTTTAAATCTGTGAGAGAGGGATGGGTTTATGTGGGATCATTTTAATCTGGAAAGCACTTTGAGTTGTAATTATTGGATGAAAGTGCTTTATACAAAGTTTGATTTGATTTGATGAAGTTATAGAATTTACATTGGCCAAACAGGAAGTGAGACCAAAGCCAGTGAGGTGCATCTGGTGTATTTCAAACTAGACCCCATGTTGCTTTTTTTCTTCCTTGCTTTTTCTTCTATCAGTGACCGAGATATCAGTTCAGTGCATGATAGTTCACGCTATTTTCACAGTACATCTTTAAACTTATATAAAATGTTGTCAATGTTTTGCAAACAATTGCTAAACATTTATTGCTTTCACTAAGTACCTTCCAAAGATGTTCCACGTGCAGACTGCAATCAGTGTGAATGGTACAATTTAGGTCACACCCAGTGTGAAACAGAAATAAGCCTTCTGATATGCCCTTGAACATTACCCTTAAACTCTGTTTGACTTGTACATATTATCTATTTTCATAACTACAGGCTCTCGTGGAGAAAAAGGTGACTCTGGAATGTCTGGACAGAAAGGTATCAAAAGCTTTATAAATTTTAACTTGAATGCAAAGATAGTTGTCTGCCCATAAACCCTTTGGTTTCCTTTTTATGCTAACAGATATCCATTATCTTGGGTAGTCCACGATAATGGACATTATTAATATCTCAGTCAGCTGAATAGAAAAATCAAAAAAACTAAAAGTTGTTCTGTGAATCTTGAAAAAGAAGTAATGATTGGTGTTTGTAAATAATTTATCTTTCTGTTATGCAAATAAATATAAAGCTAAAACAAAAATATTGTCAGTGACACATCAACCCTACCCTTAGGTCTTCCCTGACATTAAATGTTACAGAAAATCAAAGCACTCGCAGCTTCCAGAAAAAAAAAGTGGCTGAATCAGGTGCTTCACGGCTGAAAAACATCAAACTTGAATAAGCAGAATGGTCTGGAGTTCACGGAGCTCAGTTTTTAAGCATTACTGTGCACATTTCATGGAAGCATGAAAAATTAAAAGGGACATATTACACTTATTTTTAACCAAGTTATAATAGTTTTATGGTTTTTGCAAAACATGTTTATAAAGTTCTTTGCACAATATCACTTTCACATAAAGCAATCTCACCTGCTCTCTTCTTTACAATTCCAGAATACGCTATTTAGCGGGCTCTGCCAAGTTAATGTGAATTAGTGGTTGCAGACCACACACCCCTATCTAGTTATGAGTATCTGTGAATTAATCACCATTCCTAAATATGACCAAAAAAACTAAAATTGTCAGTGTAAATAAAGGACAAATCTAGATCCAGTTGATGTATTTTTAATTAAATATAGGAGAAATCAACTGAATTTTTGTTCTGAACTCTACAATCAGATTCACAATGTATGTGTGTTCTCATATGAAAAATAATAACAAATAGAGGTAGAACTAACCAAAATATATGAATAACCTTAACATTTGGATATAAGAAGTCTGTGTTAAACATCACATACATCTAATGTAATATAGACTTAGTAATCAAATGTCACAATTTACCACAAACTCAGAAGATAAAACCCCGGTTCATCACAACATGAATTAATTAATGCTCTTATCGTGAAGATGTACACAGCTACATCAGCTAATAGTTAGCACGAATTTAAGTAAAAAAACAAAACTTTAATTGAATAACTTCCTATTTTTAAGCGGTATCTCACTATGAAATATAATGAAGCAATACAGTGAGCCAACATGCATAAACCAATATATAAATGGATCTTTTAAACTCCACAGATAACTTAGAACTTATTATCATATCAACACATAGCCAACACGGCAACAATAATATGCCCACCGGTCATTTAAGATCACAACACATGCTGCTGCACTACAATCCACAGTTTGGCTACTTAGGAAGGATAGCTAATGTGTTGCTGGCTAAATTATAAACAGGGCAGTGTTCCTTGTATGCTTTAATTGCATTAAAAAAGAGTTAATTCTAGGAATTAATTGACTCGCTTTAGTGTGTTAATTTTGACAGCTCTAACTCTTAGCAGTTTTTTTGCAAAAAGATAGCAACGTTTACCTTTTCCGGTGATATAGGCCATTGCTCTTGGCTAATGGCCTGCCCAGAATACACAGTGCTTGATATCCCTGGAAAAAAAGGAACCAAAATAAGGCACCAAAATGTGTGCTGCTCTTCGGTCTGGTTACTACAGTTTATGTCAGAACCGGTGCCATAATAGCACCGGATATCGGTGCCCATCCCTAGTTATGATTGGTAAAGTGTGGTTATTATTTTTGCAAATATTGCTTATTGTGATGTTACAATAACGCAGTATCTCAAACAGCTTAGAGGCACAAGACTTTGAGATTTGCAGAAAAAAATTGAATATTTTTTGTTTTTTTATCTGTTTATGGAGTGCTTATAGAGACAGCAGAGATGCAAATGGCCATATAAACGGATGAAAAAATGTACATTTGCAAATGTCCCCTTTAAATTTTCAGTGTCAGGGACAAATTACCATCATTTTAATAAAAACATTCCCAAGTTAGTATCCTTCGGGTATACAAAAATGGAAGCACACTGTAGGGATTATGTTTCTCAGCTGGCTTGGGAACATTTTAGGATTTCCCCGGAGAAGCTTGTCGAAGTGGCTCAATCACCGATGAACTCTAAGCAATTTGTCTTTAAGAGACTTCGAACCAAAGTTTTCAACTTCTGTCATTTCTGTAATTAAAGGCAAAATATTTAAAGTTGTCTACATAAATGTTGGCAGTAACAGGTCACTTTTTTTACATTTTTATATTTCAGTGCCTTTTCTTCCCTTTAACATTGACACCTGTATTTGTTTGTGAATGTCTATGTGTTTAAAAGGGACATTATACATTTTGTTCTTGACTTCTTGCAGGAGAGCCTGGTACATCTGGGTTTAAAGGAGAAAAAGGAGACATTGGAAATATTGGTCCTCAGGGAATTCCAGGTCAGCTGCTGGTTCACATTGCACAATATATGATTACTTTAATAGTTTTTGATTTGGTTACACCTGACAGGATTTAGAGGGGTGGAAAACAAGTGTATTTAAAGGGACTATTTCAAGCCATTTTACAGCTTTCAACTTGTGGGATAGACATATATATGATAAAATGTTACCATTGGTGTTATACAGTATTAATTTGTCCTAAAATCTAACTTGTATCCTGTAGTTAATGTTGGACTACGAAATAAAACAGCTCGTTTCTCTATTAACCTGCCTCCTGCACCCCCTCCCTGTCAATATTTCGCAGCCTGAGAGTCAGTAGTGACATGTCAGCACGCTTACAGGGTCTGACTCTTTATGAGAGAAGCCATTGATATTCGTGGCCCCGATTTATATTAACCACAATGAGAGTCAAGGCTTTGTGGTGGCCCAACAGTGACTTTGTTGTCTTTAAACCACTTTGTAATCTATTTGGTCACATGCCCAGGGTCATTTTCCTGGAAGTCCCAATTGCACTCAATCTTCAACTTCCTGGCTTATGTCTTGAGATGTTGCTTCATTATTTCAACATGATGCTCCTTCCTCAGAATTCAATTCAATTCACTTTTATTTATATAATGTCAATTCACAACAGATGTCATCTTAAGGCACTTTACAACAAAAGTCGTTTCAATACAATTACAAAAACATTTCAATCAGTTAAAAGTTTTCTATGTAAGGGATCCCAGTAGATTGTGATGAGTCATGCAACCTGTTTTATTAACTGCACCAGTCATTATTGCAACAAAACACTAACATAACAGGGTGGTTGCAGGGTGGTGTTCTAATGCTTGCAAACATATCCTTTTTTTCCTTCCAAACATAACAGTGGCAATTAGCCACTTTAATTTTCATTTCATCAGGTCACAGTACATTCATCTACAAGCATTTGAAAACTGTGTTCTCCTTCTTATATTGCTTTTGGATTTCTGGCTTGTTCAAAAATCTAATCTTTTAAATCTAACTTTATTTATAAAGCGTGTTTCCAACTACATAGTGCTTTACAGGTTAAAATTACCCCACAAACGCCACCCTTCCCTAAACCAAAATAAAATCATCATCTAAACTATAGCCCCCGATCCCCCCCAACCAAATACACCCACCCACCCCAATCCAACCCACGCAAATACGCACACACACACACACACACAGGTGTGGTTTAATATATTCGCGGGGACTTCTCATTGACATAATGATTTCCGTAGCCCCTTACCCTAACCGTAACCATCAAAAATGAATGCCTAACCCTTACCCTTACCATAACCTAATTGTAACCCTGACACTAAAACCACCTTTTTAGCCTCAAAAATGCCTTCAAAGTTGTGGGGCCCGGGATTTTGGTCCCCACAACGGCTGTCGGTCCCCACGAGGATAGTAGATCCTGATTTTTTGTCCCCAAAAAGATATTAAAACATACACACACACACACACACACACACATATAAAAGCTACAGTAAACAAAAGCAACAAGGGGCTGAGTATAGATGGGAGACATCCATATCGGCAGCAGCAGATCAAGAGCAGCAGCCAAGGCACTGACCCAGTGCCCCCAGAGGAGAGAGGGATGGTACCCCCACCTCTACCCAGGCACCGCCTGGAGAGCACCCAGGCAGCCACAGCCGATGACCGCTCTCGATGCAAAGGGCTCCCACAGAGAAAACACTGGAAAGATTATTAAAATAAGGTTAGCACTGTTGCCTTGCAGCAAGAAGGTTGTGGGTTCGTATCCCGGCCCAGGGTCTTTCTGCATGGAGTTTGCATGTTCTCCCCGTGCATGCGTGGGTTCCAAAATACCTGCTGAGAGGTGCAGAAGTCTCATTGACAGTTACAGGAATCATTTGATTGCAGTGATTACCTCAAAAGGTTGTGCAACCAAATATTAAGTTGTGGGTACCATCATTTTTGTCCAGGCCTGTTTCATGCATTTATTTTTTAAATAATTCCGTTGAAGCATGGATGAAAAGCAATGTCTGACTTTCATTGGTCAACATTTATATAATTTTTATTTATTATTACTTTTGTCAGATTAAAGTTATTTCTGTGACCATTATGAGTTTTTCTTTTATTTAATGAAGGGTACCAACAATTTTGTCCATGTCTGTAAAGGTTAAAAAGGACTGGGCCTAAAACTGAACTATCTAAACTTACCCTAAAAGTCCTGTCTGTGAGGTAGGATGTGAACCACACCAGAGAGGCCGATCTGTTTTAAACGAGTTAAAAGAAATGATCAACAATCAAAGTTTATTCTAAAATCATTTAAAATCTTTAAAAGAGCCGTCCCGGTGCTGTGGTTCATTCAAAAGCCAGACTGAAATTTCTCTTAGACAGTAGCGTTAATAAAATCATTAAGTTGAATAAAAACAAGTTTTTCTAGAAGTTTGCTTAAAAATGGTAAGTTAGATACTGGTCGGTAATTGTTTAATTTTTTATTTTTTTTAAGAAGTTTTTGTAAAACATAGCACAGATAACTCAGGCTAACATAAGACAGAAGAACAGACAGGGCCATCATTAGTCAGGTGAGTAAATAAGTTCTACACAATACAATATTTGAGAAAAAAAAAAAAGAAAGGAAGGAAAGGGGGGGGGTACAACTTAGGTTATATAAAATAAGATCCATATACATGTTTTAAAGATCCTCATAGCAGGAAATGAGGAAAGCAACCATGATAGTAATAATCTTGAAAATAATATCATAACTGTTAATATTGTTGGTCCATTTTCTGCAGTATTTTTCACTCTATTGTGCCGCACATCTTAGGCAAAAGGTCATTTTTTCCATTATGTATATTTCATGAACTATGTCTCTCCAATCAGATGTTAAAGGTGGTTCATTTTTCAGCCATTGTCTAGTTATGGCTTTTTTATAGTCAGGAGGACATTGTCTGCATATAGACAAGATTTATGTTGTATATCTCCAATCTGTATCCTTGTTATATCGTGGGCTTCCCTGATTGCCTGAGCCAATGGCTCATTAAACAAGGCAAATAGAGTTGGGCTAAGGGGGCAACCCTGTCTACAACCCCTTTCAAGGAGGACTGATTGTGATAAGCTTCCATTTATTTTAATCCTACCTGGGAGAGTTATATAAGGTTGTCAAACAACCGATTATATGATCATTAAAGCCAAAACGTTTCACTGTTAAATATAAAAATTCCCATCGGACCGAATCGAAAGCCTTCTCTGCATCAAGGCTGATAACTACGGATTCCGTACAGTTGTTTTTTATATGATCATCAAGGTAAAGTGCCCACCTCACATTGCCGTGTGTTTGTCTGTATTTTACAAACCCTGTTTGGTCAGTGTCTATGAGGTCTGGAACTATATCCTCCAATCTCTTTGCTAAAATTGATGCAAACAGTCTGTAATTGATGTTTAGAACAGATATGGGCCTATAAGAATTACATTTCTTTTTTATCTTTAGCGATCACAGAAATGACTGCTTGCCTCCATAACACTGGGGGATCTCTCCCTTTGAGGATATAATTGAAAGTTTTCTTGAGCATTGGTAGTATTATACCCCTAAACGTTCTATACCATTCTGATGGGTAACCATCAGCGCCAGGCATTTTATTTGACTTCAACCTTGATATAGCTTTATTTATTTCTTCATCTGTTATCTCCTGAGTTATTATTCTGTTCTGCTCCGTACCTATACATAGCAGGTCTAAAGATACCAAGAATTCTGATACCTCTCCTAATTTGGAGGTTTCGGGTTGGGCATACAGTTTGGAGTAGTATTTCTCAAAGGAGCTTTGTATATCTTCCAATTTATGGTACGTCTCATCTGATATGGGGTCATTCACTCTATGTATACATCTCTCCCCCTATTAGCCTGTGAATATTCTCATTCATCCAGGTCATGGTTATCTCAAGGAAATTTCAATCAAACGCAACTGGACTTGGTAATTTGTCTTGGAAGACGTTTCACCTCTTATCCAAGAGGCTTCATCAGTTCATGCTCGCCGCTGACCAGGCTGGGACTGGTCCAACTAACTATTGTTTACGTATTCTCCATGCCAGGAGTTTCTTGGATTTGGGGCCATTCTCATAATAATTTTGTCTAATCCATTTAGCTCTTTCTGCTGTCTGATTTTCATAGATATTTTTCAAGGTTTGTTTTATATTTGCGATCTGCAGTAAGACCTTAGAATCCCTGTGATGTTCCTTATGTTTGTTTTCTAAGGATTTCAACTCTCCAGTCAGTTCTTTAATTCTTGTGTCTTTCTCCTTTTTTCTGTATGCATTTTATAAATTTACCTCTTAAAACCGCCTTAGCAGCATCCCAAAGTGTGCTTGAAAACACAGTTCCATTATCATTGTAAGTGATATAGTCTTTAACTTCCTTCCTAATATATTCTTGAAAATTGATGGTCGTTCAGTAGATTCGTATTTAGTCTCCACAAAGTTTCCTTGGGTCTGGTATCTAGATGTAGTTTTAGGTATACCCCTGCATGATCAGAGATGTCCCTCGTTCCTATATCACATGTTATAACTCTATGTCTGTCTAATTTAGCCATAAAAAAATAATCAATTCTTGAATATACCCGGTGGGGATATGAGAAAAGAGTAAAATCCTTATCGTGGGGATGTAGGTCTCTCCACATATCAAGCAAGCCCAATTCTTTAAGCAGTTTATTGATATATCCTGCCTCCCATCCTATGTTTTTTATCTATCCATACATGGGGACAATTGAGTGTTCCAGTCTCCTCCACATATTATCACACCTGAGGATTCTGTCGAAATTAGATCAAAGACCTATTTAATAAACTGTTTATCACTTCCCGGGGGCCTATAAACATTGAGCAGTGTGACTTCTTTATGGTGAATTAGCCCTTTGACCAGTACATAGCGGCCCTCTTTATCCGTAATTTGGGAAGAAAATATAAAGTCAACTCTGTTTGAAATTAATATCGTTATTCCTCTCATCTTCCCTCTTTCAAAGGATGAATAATACACATATTTAAATCCCTTTTTTTTCAGCTTATCATTCTCGATGCTTGAGAGATGAGTTTCTTGCCAAAACACGATATCCTGTTTCTCTCTTTTCATTTTAACAATAATTGTACTTCTCTTAACAGGGTTAGGTAACCCGTTTACATTCAAAGTGATAAATCTGTATGTTTGATGAGTCATTTCCACTGGTAGATTAAAAAGTAAATATTCCCGTGGATGGTTAACCCAGTGGTTCCCAAACATTTTCTTCTGGGCCCCCCTTTTGGTTTACATAAACCGCCCCCCCGCCTTCCTCACACACCTTGTCCAATCAGAGTCACTGCAGTTTATTTCACTTTCACCCTTTTATTAAGAAAATTGGACGAATTAAGGGCTGACTGCAATAAACAACGGGTTGCATAACAATAAAATACAACCTCAAGTAACAAAACAACAAACAGTCTTACCAGTGTAAAAAATGTAAGGGTAAATTTTTAATTGTAGTCTGTACAACAGTATTTTTGCTGTCAGTGTAATTTTTTCAAGCATCTTAACAACGTAATGCTTTTCTTTTTTAAATTTGTTGTAACAAAATTCCACACTGTGATCCATTCATTCTTTTAAAAGAAAGGTTCTCTGTTAAAAAGGGATAATAATTATGAACAACTCCCTGAGAGGAAAATAAATTAAAATAAAGGTTTGTCATAAAAAATGACTTAAATCCTGCCATCTTCTCAGTGACTGGTGTGAGCCTGCTTGTTGCTGCAGATCTTCTCAAATCTGGGTTTTAGTTGTGAGACTGCCACCCTGAGTTCAGTTTCAATGTCCAGTTTGACCATTTTGCTAGCTGTCAAGTAGTGATTTTGTTATTTTGTTTATCATTCATTTGTCTCGCGCCCCCCTGCAATGGCACGACGCCCCCCTAGGGGGCGGCACACTTTGGAACACTGGTGACAAGATGACCTAAACAAAACAACTTCTGCCCTTGAAACGAAACAAAACTTAACATATAACTACTTACATTTAACATGAGTGACTTCCATTTCTGAAGTTCGAACTTAACTTCAAAGCTTGGGGGGGGGGCCTCTCAGTGCAAACTGACATCTCTGAATAAAATTTTTTTAATTCAGAGCAGGGCACATGACAAGACATACAATGTTATCCTGCTGGTGGTCATTTTAAAACATCAGTATATAATTAAAGAAATCGCTCAATCTCTGAACAGCAACTTTAAACGGTAGGCTATATATCACCTCATGGTATTCAGTCCATATTAATATTTTATATTCTCTTCTGTCTCTCGGGTGTAACGTAACCTATATTTTTACCCCATCAGTTTAGATGTCCTTTGGGTTCCATCGGAAATCTCTCAGTTTTTACTAGATTTGTTTGTGCCGGTCCCGGCGTGGTCTTGCTCCTGCCTTTTCCCAAAGCGGGTGTCTCGGGCTGGTCGAAGGTGCCGGTCCCGGGACTCTGGAGCCATTCAGTGTGATACCCCTCTTCCCGAGGTCCTCCGCTGTCTCTGCTGCACTGTTGTAGGAAACTGTGCCGGTGTCGAAGAACACTTTTCGCCGGGTACGTGGTCTGGAATCTCAGCCCGTTTTCTTTAAGTGTCTTCCTGATGTCGGCGTAGGCTCTTCTCTTTTTTAATATTTCGGCTGGATAGTCCTGTTCAAAAAACATTATTTTCCCATTAAAACAGACCTCTCTTTTCTTCCAGGCGACTCGGAGCACCATTTCTTTTGTTTTATATTCCTGAAAACAAATTATTATAGATCTTGGGCTTGACCCTTGTGGCGGTCTGGATGTCAGGGATCGGTGACACCGCTGAATCCTGAGTCTGCTCTCGGGGAGAGACAGTTCGGCTGTAATAAGCTTCTCAACAAAGCTCTGTATATCGTCATCTTTAGACCCCTCTGGAATTCCGTGGATACGTATGTTGTTTCTGCGGGATCGAGCCTCAAGGTCCGTGAGCTGTGTTTGGAGGTTCTGTTGGATTTACAAAGTGTGGGAGAGCAGCTCGCTAGTATCGGCATTATGTTCCTCCATATCAGCTACTCGCTGCTCCGTCTCTTCAACTCTTTCCGTTATATATTTTACATCTTTGCCGATAGAGCCATTTTTCTGATTAATCTCCTCTCTGAAATATCTCAGCTCCTTATTCAAACTGCCTATTGTCTCGGAGTATGCCTTTTTCATGTCGGCACAGACCATATTTATCTCCGAAATAATGTTAGCTTGAATAGCCTCCATGTTGTCCTGTTTAGCCTGGTTGCAAACGACTTCGTTTCTGTCTTTGCTTCCCAACCACGAATTGTCGTCGGCGTTTTGGTTCTGTTGTGACTTTCTTTTTGTTTTCTTATTTTTCCCCCCTACCATAATTTAACACGTTATTTTGCACCTATAAAGTTTGCATCTCAAAAGGGAGGGACGAGACCACGCAGGAGAACAAACTCAAGCTGTTGCTCATTTCAGCGCCATGCCAGAAGTCCGGTCGGTAATTGTTTAAATCATTAAAATCTAAATTGCTCTTCTTCAGCAGGGGCCTCACTACGGCCCTTTAAAGCCGGCAGGAAAAACCGCCGTCCAAAGGGAGCAAATCATAAAGTTTAAAATCTCGTCTGATGGTGTTTACCTTCCCTCTGATGTGGTCTGTAAACTCCTCACACAGAGTGTTTGAGGGGGTTTTCTGAAAAGTATTAGACATATGATTAAGCATATTTTCCATGGTGGAAAACAGAATTTTGGGATTATTTTCATGTTCTGAGATAATTCTGGAAAAGTATGTATTTCTGGAATTTCTTAAAGCACTGTTGTATGATTTGAGAAGTTCTATGTATATCTGATGGTTTATTGTGATTTTATTTTTCCTCCATTTCCACCCTGCAGCTTCTCTTACATTTTTTAAGAGCGTCGTTTCTTCAGGTTACTGTATGTTTTGAATGTATGTTTACAACTTTAAGTGGAGCCAACAGGTCGAGAGCAGATTTAAGCCTACTGTTAAAATCATTCACAGTAAAATCACAGGGGGCAGGTAAAGCTACAGGAGGGAACTTTTTAAAGACTTCAAGAAAACCTGCAGCCACTTCAAGGGTTAGATGACACTTCTTGACAGTTCTCATAGAGGTTTCTAATTCAATAAAACTGGTGATTTTGAAAACACACAGTAGTGATCAGAGACAGCCAAGTCAACAACAGAGGACACACTGGTGAACAGGCCATATCTGATGACCAAATCCAGAGTGTGTCCTCTGTTGTGAGTCGGCTGCATGACTTGCTGGCTAAAATCCATAAAATTGAAAATATTAAAAAAAGCTCTTGATAAAGGATCTAAAATGCTATCTATATATAGATTAAAAGCACCAGCTAAAATTATCCTTTCATAGAAGTTGTGTAAAATTGATAAAAACTCAAAAAAAGTTGCATTCCTTTTCGGTGGCCTATAAACTGTGACACATAAAATCTGAAGAATGCTAACGAGTTTTCTTCTTGATTGTTGATATGATGGCAAATCATCTCCATGCTGTTTTTTGTATATCTTTTAAACTCGCATCGTCAGCCATCTGGAAGTTGTACTCAAGCATAAAACAGACCACAGGCATGTTACAGGCATAAAATCAAAGTCCAGATCTGTAGCCCACCATGAATTTCCTCTGAAATAAAATCTTGATAAAATTTTAGCATGATCTCTGTCAAATTTTTCATTTATGTAAAACAAATAAGTATTTGCTGTTCTTTCAGTTACTTTCCCGCAGGATAGCAGGCGGACGAGTTGAAAGCTTCACCTTCTCTTTAGGTCTTTCTCCCATTCAAAGACCAAAAATTAGGCAGCAAATACCCCTTAGAGTGGTCTGATACTTTTAAAGAGTGGAACTGATGGCATCAAATATTATCCTTAAAGCAAAATCAAAGGGCACAATATTTTTAAGCTTTAAAGGTATAAATTACCTACTTAGGTCTTCACAAAGCTGTTGTGCTTTGGTTTGACAGAAAAAGTAGGGTTTGACCGATAATTAGAAAAGAATGGTTTTCTCTTTATCAGTGTTTAAAAGATGAGGCTTCAATCACTACACCTACTTTTATTCCAATGTATTGTTTGTGTTATGTATTTTTTTTTCCAGGTGAGCAAGGACCTATTGGATTTAATGGAACTCAGGGTATGTGTATACTTAGTCAAGTGCGCTAAGATAAGTTTTGTTGTAAACTTTCATTAACTTGTAATTCATCTTAATTGGATGTAAATCCTGCTTGTAAATTTAATAATAATAATAATAATAATATTATAATAAATTGCATCACGTCATATTAGCCAAAACTAAATTGTCTCATTTGTTTGACAGTTTTTGATTTTGAGTAATAGGTTTAAATATGTATATATATATATTGGACGTTTTAACATCCCGCAGGCCCACCTGGACCAAAAGGCTTGAAAGGAGAAAAGGGCGAGACAACAAAACAGGGTAAGTATTTAATACACAGCAGAGAACCTACTTTAAACAAAGCAGCTACGTTAGTAAAAAAGTAATGTAATATCATTTACATGTATACACTAGAGTCGCATTAACTGAACTTTATCCATATTGACAGTAACGAAAGAAGCTGAAGGCAATCAGTCATTTTTGCCCCTTTCCCACTAGGGCCAATACGGTCTGGAACAGGTAGCTTCAGAACTGTTCCGGTGTGTTTCCATTACCTGTGTGCGGTCCTAGCCTACCCCTTTTATTGGACTAACTTTGCCTTGGTCTAGCATGCCGAAGCAACCAAACATGCCCACCTATGGACTGACTGGTCCAGTAATGTGATATCCCTCTCATTCCCACCTAGCAGCATTAGCCGCTGATTGGCCTGGAGTTGTTTGTTTGAAGTGATGTCTCAAAATGCATTAACAGCAACTGTATCAAAATCAGAAATGTTCTCCATAAAATTTGAAATATTCAAATTCTCAGAGAATTTGTCTTTGCTTTAGGTAGTTCCATATTAAAATAATTGAGTGTCTTACAACATATTTTTATAGCATTTAGGGAAGGTTGTAGTTCTTGATAAAGCTGAAATGTGTGCAGAAACAGGAGTTAATATTTTAATATGTTACAAGGATTTAAGTGTAATTACTTATAACATTACTGAAAATACTGTATTATAGTATTGGCTTAAAAATGATTATAACATAATCCTTTATTACATTTAAAGTGGAGAGAATGATTACATAATTAGCAAGCATTAAATTATTGTTTGATACAGGTTGGTCTTTCTGCTTGCTACTGATGGGGCTTGTTTAAGGCTAGTAAAAAAGCCCACAATAAAAAAATACTTAAACTGTATATTAAACATTACATTACCATTGTGATGACAGAGTGCTTCTTTATCTGATAATGGCTATTGTGTTTTTTTTTTGGGTTTTTTTTCATTGGGGCAAATTCTCATCCAAATGACCTTAAATCTTATGTAAACCTTTGTACCACTGCAGTTAATGTGCGTCTAGTGCCTGGAAAAAACAGAGGACGAGTGGAAGTCATCCACAATAATGTCTGGGGCACTGTTTGTGATGACAGCTTCGGAAACTTAGATGGCAGAGTGATCTGCAAGATGCTAGGTTTCCAGTCTGTTGTTACCACCTTCACTGCTACACCAGGTAAGCAAACCCTGTTTTCATTTTTCAGTGAAATGTCTTATTTCCTTACATACAGGGTTTTGTTCTGTTCTTGTCGATTGTAGTGTAAATAATTATCACCAAATACAGTGTTTGTAAAAACACATCGGACAGTTGGACATTAGCGATGTAACAGCGAAAGACGTATGATCGTCAGACATTGAAAATATATCGCCTTTAAAAAAATAGCTAAATTGCATTTCATTATGTGGGCAGCATTTCCCTGTTAGTGTAACACTTTATAATAACTACACCTTATTTAGGTTTAATTTCACATGAATAAATACTTAATCAATTGGTAGTAAATTAACCATGACTCCTACTTAATAAGCCATTAACGATACATTAATCAGTGCTTTACGTCTAGTGAACAGTCCGTTGTATAAGAGATTTACCCATTGCTCATTTATACCAAACCACAAACAAACTATTTGTAAGTACATTTATACATTCAGTGTCACACAATGATTTAGACATGTATTAATAATTAGGAAGTATCTCATAAATAATATACTAATTATGTAATGCAATAATAATTAAGTGCATTGCTTAATAAGTCTTTTTTGAGAATCTTTCAAAAGAGAAGACTGTTTATGTCTTATTATATATTTTTTAATTTATGTACGCTTCTCATAGACCTGGTGTCTTGTGTGACCCTAGGGAAAACTTAAATGAGAAAATAATTGTAACGAAGAAGGTTTTCTTTGTGATAATTTTTTTTATCTTGATAAAACAATCTAAACATGCACCACATCAACCTGTGTAATACGTGGTTAACGCAACTGCATGGACAAATGAGAGAGGCAGAGTGAAGGAGAACCGTCTTGCCAGACTGTACACTCGCTGCAGCTGCCTCTTCTCCCCTCACTCTCAAACATGAAACTTGCTTTGAGTCTGATGACTGGTTGTTCTGCCTTAGGTCCTGCCTCTCTTGGTGTGTTAGATTTTTCAGTAAGCTTCTGCTGAGGAAGTGGGAATTTATGGTTATTTAAATCTCCCTTTTCCAGGAACTTTAAATCAGTGTTTAACCTTCCTCTTGTGTTAGCTTTCTTTTACCATCTCTCATGTTAACGGGTCGGTTTTGACCCGTGTCTTAAATCAGCTGTAAAATACACTAAGAACAATCAGCTATCATCCAATTTGTTTCTCATCTCTTGGTTACATAGTTAGGCTTCCATATCCATGAAAATATTGGTTTTGATATTTTTGGTGTTGGCCTCTGGGGCTTTTTTTTTTGTCGCTATACCCGCGATTTCAATTTTATAAAAATGGTCAAATAAACCTTAACAGAATCATATAATAAATAAAAGGTTTTTGGGTTAACTGACTATTAGTAAGCGCTATTAGAACACATCTCTTAAATACATTTGTTTGATTTATTTTTTCATTTAAATATTATCAACTATCGTAACATCTATGGTTTTACGGGTCAATTTCGACCCATTTATTTACTTAAAGAAAAAGCCAAAAAAAAATTTTTTTTCAGCAATAGAACTTTAATAGAAACCCAAAATGAAAAGCAGAACTGAAATGAATGAAAAGGTCATAACACAAAATATAGATTTCCAAGGTCACACAAACAGCAACCAATCCAGAAAATCAAACCAAAATACCAAATGAGAGTAAAAGTCTCTGTGTGCAAGAACATGCATGTGTATGTGTGTGTGTTTAGATGCATGTGTGGCAAAAAGTGACACTTTTAGTTAGGGCTGAACGATTAATTGCATATGCAATTAAACCGCGATTTGGTAAAATGCGATTTCCTAATCGCAAAGGCTGCGATTTGACTTGATGTAAACATATCTGCTATAGTCACGTGACTTGCAAACAACGCAAGGAGTGAAGGAAACGCTGCACTTTAACCAGTTATAAAATGACCAAAAGCTTAACAGAATCCAACACTACACAATAGTTGGTACCAAAGAGTAACAGTACATCAGTTGTGAGAAATTATATCTGCTATGAAAACGTTGATGCTGCGCAACCAGGTATTATGCAGAACCCGTCTTGGTATTGTTGCTGCCTCACGAGGTAGGCTACAGTAGGAACCTTTATCAACACCTAAAAACATCACACCACCATATATGAGAGTTGCACGGCTAAACTGACCGCCACCCGTGTTTAAATTTCCAGTAAGCAAACTTCGAGACGACAGGGATCGCTGACCGAGCTGTTTGAAAGAATCGCTCCTTACGAACATAAAAAAACAGCACAAGGAAATAATTCGTGCTGTAACAGGTTTTATAGCCAAAAGTATGCTTTGTTAACCATGATGAATAACCTAGCATTCAATCTCACACACACATTTTAGCCACATTTTACCTGCGCTGTATAAAAAATGCCAACAGAAAGGTAAAGCCGCACCGAAAACAGCGGAGTATGTTGCAACAACTGACCTGTGATCAAACCGCTCTACAGAGCCATACCAGAGTCTGAAAATGCATTTGATCGATGGAGAATTAAAAATCAGAGCTTGTTGCTTCAAGCATCCTACTTCCTGGATAACCACACAGAGGAAAACATTGCAGCCGGAGGGAATCATTAGCTGGGATCAAAAAGAAGAAAACCTTGATAGCAGAACGACACCGATGACCATCGAGTGTGATGATTAAAAGTACATAAAGTTGTTAATATTTGCCTTTGTCTTAAAATAAGTAAATAATCTTATTGAATAGAATAAATTATGTATAAAAATCTGTTTATAATACACAATATTTTTGATTGCATTAATTAAAAAATGCATGACAAAAGCCCCACAAAAATAATTGCACATTAAATTGCAATCGCACTTTTAGTGTGTTATTTCTGTGAGATATTTCTTGCACTTGAAGCACAATACGTTTGTCTTTCTGTCCTTACTGCTTGGGCAGACTTGACACCTCTTTCTTTAAGAATCAGGTGGCCTGAGTGCTGTTGTGGCTGTGGCTGTTCTGGTTGGTGTTGAGGCAGGGCTGGCTGAGGAGGATGTTGTTGCGGATGCTCTTTGTGTTGCTGATGGCGTGGATGAAGTGCAAGGTGAGCTCTGCACCTTTCTGACCAAGGCGTCTGGGTCTCTGGGCAACTGTCCTCTTTGCTCAATGTGTGGCTTGACAAGAGAATTTCCCAGCTCCTCAAGAAACATTTTCCGCTTGGCTTTTTTGGTTGAGTTCCACCCTTGGTGGATGTGGGTCCACAACACAAATGCATTACATGCAGACACATCAAGTATTTTGTAAAACACAACCATTGGCCATCTCCTGGTCATTCGCTGGCAAGTGTAGGTGGCAGTCAGCTTTTCCAGGTTGTCCACTCCTCCTTTGTTTTTGTTGTAGTCGAGGATGATTGTGGGCTTTTTGTCACTTCCCGATGACACAGCTGTATCTTTGTGAACAGTCGACATAAGTATCACATTCCGTTTTCTTTTTGGACAATATGAGACAACAGTGGTGGTGTCTGTAAAAGCAAACTTTGAGGAAAGTGGAGCCCTGTCCTTCATCTGCAAGATTTCAGCAGGGAGCTCAGGTTTATTTTTCTTCACTGTGCCCACCATCGTAAGTTTCCTCTTGAGAAGTTCTTGTCCAAGGTCATAGCTGGTAAAGAAATTGTCACAAATGATATTGTGACCCTGCAGTCCAGCAGTCAACATCAGTGGAAGGAGCTGCGTCCATCTCTCCCAGACATCCCTGATGGGGGCAAGCTTGTCAGATCTTGCTCGGGTATATCTGTTGTCAAATCTGAGGACTCTTGATATCATGCGAAAGGTCTGAAGTGACATTGTTGCGCGAAAAATATTTCTGCCTGTTGATGCGTCCCAAAGACTATCAGTGGCCTCATTGCAGGATCTGTACACTCCAGCAAGAAGAACACCAATATAGGCATCCAGGTATTCCTCATCAATGTCTTTCCACATGACGCCATGGACTTTTTTTCCTTCCAGGTTTGTCATAGCAATGATGAGTCTTTTTAGTGACAATGGCATAAATAGCTCAAAACATGTCTTGATGTCACTGACTCTTGTCACAGCAAACCTTGTGATTCCTGGGGTGATTTTGATTAAATTTGCAGCAGCTGCCCTGCCATGTTCATCATCATCAGCTCCAAAAGATCTTACCATTTTTGGACTTGAATCTTTCAGCGGGAGCAGCTTCACCACCGGTGACCTCCTCATCAGACTCATCAGATGTGTCTGTGTCTTCTGGATGATACTCCACATTGTCTTCCTCCTCAGAAACCTGCTCATCCGTATCGCTATGCTGCTCTATGTCCTCTCCCTCATTTTCCTCAAAAATACTATCCAGAACTTGGACCAGTGTAAGTCGTCTTCTCATTTTTGCGTGCTGCAAATTGGAGATGTGCACTCTACATGTCAAATGACCACTCAAATGAGTGAATTGTCATAACATGTCTGGACTTGCCCATCTTTGTATGTTTTGTTTTTGTGCAGGTATACTAGAAAACAAGGCAAAATGAGAATCCCCTAAAGCTCACATGATTGGGAGAGGAGCTGGCTGTCAGTGTTTTGGCTGACAGTGCACTTATGATTTAGGTTTTAGTTCGTATTATGGCTTTATAATCTTACTTTTATAACTGGGTCAAAACCGACCCGAACAACACAAAGGTCATAATTACAACCAAAGCATTTTATCATTTACTGAAAACATTTTTTTTGGTTTTACTTTGTTGGAATAGAGGTTCTTGACACAGTCAAAAAACCTTGATGCAATAAACTAATTAAAATGGTTTTTAATACATTTAAAACTGGAAAACGGGTTGGTGCCGACCCGAACACCAGATGAAGGTTTTAAGCTTTCAAAGTTTTTGAACGACCTTGATATGTGTTTGGGAAGAAGTTCTGTTTGTGTTTTGTTAACACTTATTGCTAATTGAAATATTGTTCAGCAGCTAAGATGGCTAAATTCGGTTATGCAATACAGTCTAAAAGTTTGGACACACCTCATTCAGTGCGTTTTCTTTATTTTCATGACTATTTACACTGGAGATTCTCACTGAAGACATCGAAACTATGAATGAACACATATGGAATTATGCAGTACTTCAAAGTCACCGAACCGGATCCCAATCTAGATGATTTGGGGTGAGCTGAACCACAGAGTGAAGGCAAAAGAGCCGACAAATACTAAGCATCTCTTGGAACTCTTTCAAAACTGTTGGAAAACCATTTCAAGTGACTACCTCAAAGCTCAAGAGAATGCAAAGCAGTAATCAGAGCAAAGGGTGGCTAGTTTGAGGAATCTAAAATATAACACATGTATTCAGTTATTTCACCCTTTTTGTTTAAGTACCTACAGTAATTCCATACATTATGTGTTCATTCATAGTTCCGATGCCCTTAATTGAGAATCTATGATGTAGTCATGAAAATAAAGACAATGCATTGAATGAAAAGTTGTGTCCAAACTTTTGGTCTGTACTGTATATGTGGCATGCAATGCATAAAGTAATTGTGATGAAGTAGGCAGGAACTGAATATAGTATTTGTATGTAAAAGTAATAGGTGGTTATAGGGGAAGTACTGTTTTTTAAGGTCTCATTTACTGGTGTTTTTATAATTTTTCCATGTGCTCTGGTGTGAAGGAAGGCCATCTGTTTGTGTAAAAAAAGAATTATCTTCACTATTTTTAATGTATTACAGTTCAGTGTGGCAGTAGGTAGAGAAAAACAGCATGATTTGGGGGCTAGCTCATTAAAATTAATGACATACAAGTTTATGTCCTCTAGTTGGCTAACTGCAACACAATTGTTACACTATACAGTTTGCTAAAATTTAAAAAGTGTAATGTGAAACAAAATTCATGCCAGTATTTAGCCTTAGACAGAGTTTACCACCTAGTTTAGGCTGCATTACCAAACAAGACCGGACCGCAAGGCTGACTGTTACCAGCCTCACTCTGAGCCTCGAGCCAGAGCTACACCGAGTAAGCTTCTCTACGCCATATGCCCGCCAGTCAGACAGGGATTCATTGCTGAGCTTTTCCCTCTTTACTACTGAACTAAACATTATTTGCTTCTTTTTTTCTGCTTAGTAATATGTTTAAATTCAGTGGGTCGGGTGATGTCATGCAATCTGCAGTCTGTTCAGATCGAGCACCCCTCTGCCCGCTGCCCCTGCGGATGAGTGGGGAGACTCATGGCGAGCCGGGAAATGTAGCTACCGGGAAATGTATCTGCTGATACTAAACTTCATGGTTTGAAGCTTAGATTAGATTTTATGATAGTTAAACAACCTATTTTTTTGTGTGGATGTGCTCAAAGTAATTAGCGTTTTGGCCAAGGTAGTACATTTGAGCCTTTTTCACACAATACTTAAGGAGTGAAACAATAGTTTAACAATTAATTTTTTTCTTACAGCCTGGGAGTTGGTGTTTCATCTTTTGGTAAAGATACTGGTTTTAAATCAAGCTTTGAGGCAAAGCTATAAAGTAATTCAGCTCAAAGCGACTGACACGACATGTCACAACTATGTTTTCTTCAGCTCCTCTTCTGTGGGTTCCAAAAAGAAAATCTAGCGTTGATGTGTTATCTCCACAAATACCGAACATGTTCTGCCATGTTGTTATAGTTGCTAACTGTTCCCAAACCTACAGCTACCTGGCAAAAAGGATGCTGCCCTCCTGTGGGTGGTCCCATTTGTTATGACATAAGAATTAGTGTCTTTTTGAGACTCAGGCGTTCTCTGATGTACTTTCTTTCTCTAACTGAAGCAGGGAATTGAGTTTGGAGAAAATATTCACATGTAGCCTGCTTATACAACTCAGAATGACTGATCGTATTGGGAAAAAAACAGTTTTTCATGATTTTTAGTGAAGGAGATCTTTAACATTCATTACATTCTTTTATTCACCCAGACAAGTTTGGAGTCACTTGGAGTCATTTAGAACAAGTTTATATCCATTCACAATCAGTGTATATCCATATTTAAGGGGAGTTAATGGGGCAATCGAACTGGCCCCTCTAAATTATCATGGCATTATCTGCAACATAATTTCTTCAATGGTATTTTACAGGTTTTTATTCCAACTACAGTAACAGTTGGTTTCATTTACACCACTGCCGTGCAGCATCCCGCTTATGGTCTGAGCAGGGCTTTCACTCTGTGGTTGACGGCAGTCAGTTAGACATAATTTACCACAGCAAACATCAACATGTCTCGCAACGAAATGACCAAGCGGACTAACTTCATCTTCCACTCACTCCCTTTCCACAACTTGCTCAGACCTCAGCTGCAACCGTGGACAGTTGCAACATCATTTAAATAGTGGGTGAGTGTAAGCTGGAACTGTCTGGATTAAAAGCCTGCAAAAACCCAGGATAACAACAGAGCACCTCCAAGAAACTTCTAAATCAAAGGGGAATACTGCTAGTGATTCATAACAAAACATTTATAAAATGAAGGAGTTTTGTGGCAGACAATGCCTTATTTAGAGGCTGCACTCTGGTTGCCCAAACATCTCCTATTATATTGATAGACAATGATCACAAATGGATCAAAACTTCTCCCAAAAGAGTCCAAGTCTCTCCAAACTTGTCTGGGTGAGTAAACGAATGTAATGCATGCAAAAAATAAAGTCCAGGTTGCAAAAAACGGTACTTCCCCTTTAAGAGAGTGCAACTCCGGCTGGCTAGGTCCAACAATTTAAGGTCTTGGAGAGCAGTATACCAATTAAGAAATCAGTGTAAACGATTTCATAAACGGGGGGAACAACGTTTTACAACATCAAATGTTTTTTTTTTTTAGACCTGGCACCCAGCGGGCTCCTAATAAAGGCAGATCTGTTTGATCCAGTAAGAGTATTCCTCAGAATTATTGCACTGAAGAATCAATACCAGATTTTGGTTTTTGGCAACTTCGTGGAGACTTTGGTTCCACTTTGCTCTCAATAAAAATATTTTAATTAAAAAGGGAAAATATAAAATGAGCTCCATTTTTAAATGTACTGTTATTACAAAAAAGCAGACAAGGTTGTATGAAAATAGAATTTAAGAGAAGCATCAGAAAACATATATATAATAATATTTGCCTAACTAACATATTAATTTTCAGGTCATTTCTTGAGCAACTATATCACCCGTGAAAAACATTTCAAAGTAGATTTTAAGATATGGACCCAGTCAAGGAACTCATAACCCCCCCCCCACACACACACACACTCTCTTTTTGAAAGCCAAAATCTTGCAACTCACATCTCCCACACTTTTGATAAGCTTGCTGTGCCACTGGTCTGAGAGCAAAGTGCATTGGAACATGTGAAACAATCAAATCACTGATGTATAATGGATCTTGACTATTAAGGGCTCTATGTAGAAGAGAAGAACTTAAATTATGTTTTACATTTACAGGGAGCCAATGTAGGTAAGACGAAATGGGAGGAATGTGATCTCTGTTTAATTTTCATCAGAATTCCTGCTGCAGCATTTTGAATCAACTGAGGGCTTTTAATTTTATTTTCTTTGATTCACTTAAAGAATTAAAGTAGTCCAGTCTTGGAGTAATACATGCATGTACTAGTTTTTCAGCATTAATCCTGGTAAGGATGTTTCTAATTTTCATAGAATTTCAGAGGTAATAAAGAAAATAATAGAAACCTTTTTTAAATTTGATTTAAATTATGTGTTCTTTACTTTATTACCGTAGACCAATTTAATGTTGTCCATAATATGTCACTGATATGGAGCTTCTTTTTCATGGTTCTGGTCCAAAGGTGACAACTTCTGCCTTGTCAGAATTTAAAAAACAGAACATTTAGTGTCATCCAAGTTATTATGTCTTCAAGACATGCCTGTAATCTACATAACTCATTTGATTTATAAAGATTCATGAATATAGTTTAGAATCGTCAACATAATACTGGAAATGTATTCTGTGCTGTCTGAATAAATATGCTCATAGCAAGCAACAGCAACTTTTATTCATTGTCACTACCAGGACTAGTAATTATTGCCAAGGAGCCCAGAAAATATTCAAACTAGACAAAATCTAACTGAGCATTTTATCAATTTTTTAAGATTATTTAATAAGTAGAGCAAAAACTATCAGAAACATATTAGCCTAATAAATACAGACAGCACTTCAATAAACATATAATGCCAAACATCCCTAATCTTATATTAATACATTTGTGAATTACCTTTACTGTAATATTTTATTCACACAGTGTGCCTCATTAATAGATGTCTGGGTTTTTTTAGGTTCCGGGAAGATCTGGTTGGATGAGCTGCATTGCACAGGAGCAGAGTCTGATATCTTTGACTGTCCACACAGTGAAGTTGGTGTTCACAACTGTAATCATGATGAGGATGTGGGAGTACACTGTATATAGATGGGACACAAAATTGATTTAACTTTGCAAAAGTTGAGTTATTAGTCCTTTTTTTATATTAGGCTGAATAGTGCATCAGCATATTTCTTTTGTATTATTATTTTGTCATGTCATTTGAGTCATACACTGTTCAGCCATAACTATAGTGACTATGTTGTTATATATATATATATATATATATATATACACACACTGCTCACAAAAATTAAAGGAGCACGTTAAAGAAACACATTAGATACATCAGATCTCAAGTTTGATATCTATACAAATAACAACTGGGCAATGTCTTAGGAACAAAAGAATGCTAAGTATTTTAATGGAAATAAACGTTTCAGCCTACAGAGGGCTGAATTGTGTAGACACCCTAAAATGAAAGTGAAAATAAGATGTAGCAGGCTAGTCAATTTTAAAAAAATACTTAATTTATGCAACTCAAAATGCTTTTCAGTATCTTGTGTGGCCCCCACGAGCTTGTATGCATGCTAGACAACATCGGGGCATGCTCCCAATGAGACGACGGATGGTGTTTTGTGGCATTTCCTCCCAGATCTGTGTGAGGGCATCCCTGAGCTGTTGTACAGTCTGAGGAGCAACCTGGCGGCGCCTAATGGACCGAAACATAATGTCCCACAGATGTTCTATTGGGTGTAAGTCAGGGAATCGTGAAGGCCATTCAATTGTTTCAATTCCTTCATCCTCCAGGTGCTGCCTGCATACTCTTGCCACATGAGGACAGGCATTGTCGTGCGTTAGGAGGAAACCAGGACCTACTGCACCAGCGTAGGGTCTGACAATAGGTTCAAGGATTTCCTCTCGATACCTTATGGCAGTCAGAGCACTATTTCCTAGGCAGTAGAAGTCGGTGCGTCCCTCCATGGATATTCCTCCCCAGACCATCACTGACCTACCACCAAACCTGTCATGTTGAACGACGTTGAAGGCAGCAATTGTGCTGGGAGACACATTAAACCTTCTTGCTGCAGCACGTGTGGATGTGCCATCCTCGAGAAGTTGGACAACCTGTGCAACTTCTGTAGGGTTAAGGAATCGCCTCATACTGCCAGTAGAGATAATTACTCAAGCCAAAACCAGCCAAAAAAGATCAGGAGGGAGAAACTTGAAATGACCTCCACATGTAAAACCAGTCCTGTTTTGAGGGTTTTCTAATTGTTGCCACTGTAGTGCACCTGTTTTAAAGTCCACGAACACCAATACAGCTGAAAGTGATTAACAATGCCCTCAGCTGCTTAATCAACCAGAAAATTATCAGACAGGTTTATTGATTTCATGCTAGGTCCAATAAAAAATGTTCCTTTAATTTTTGTGAGCAGTTTATACAGTGTATATGGTGTTAAGAAGGAAAAAAAAGATTTACAAGTATTCAATATACTATGGCTCAGCTCTTATGCTGTAAGACCCACTGTGGACATTTTTGTTGTTAGGCACCCTGGCCAAATCTTCAGCTATTTGTGTTAAATTAATCTTCTACTACACTGCAACACAGGCAAGCCTACACCAGTCATTGGGTGGTCCTTCTGTAATCCTAATTGTACCTAACACAAGATTCTTGTATCAACAGTGCTTTCCTCATGAAGTTTGCTAAACAATAAATGCCCAAAAATAAAAAAAGTTGTATTTTTCTTTCTTTCTGATTAAAGGTCTAATTAACTAAGAAACAGGGTAAGTCTTGCTCTTTTGGAAATATGACTGGTCACTCTGAGTTGCATATACAAGATGCACGTGAATATTTACTCCAATCCCTATTGCCTGCATTAGCCACAGAAAGGAAATGTTTGAGAAAAATGAGTGAGCCAGAAAAAGCCCATCTCTTCTTTGTCACAGAGAAAATTAGTATTCACGGTATTCCCTACCTTGGCTCATCACAACCCATGTGAAAGCTGAATTGATTTTGCAGCCAGGAGAGAACAGCACGTCTCTATTATAAGAAACTAACCATTAATAACTCTACAAAATGGCGGAACACATTCAGGCTTGTGTTTTTTGTAGACATAACACATCAGTGTTGCATTTTTTTACCTAAGAGACAAAGGCTGAGGAAGAAACTGTTGGAATTTGTCTTGGAACACCACTAGCAAAGTAAGTAAAGTTAGGTGTTTTTTCAAAGGCAGAATAAGACTTGGCTATCATGAACATTTGCGTATCATGAATATTAAGGAATTAGACTCATAACCCTGTCGTTTCACCCCACCCACTCCGGGGGGCGTTACTAGACCTTATTTACTGTGGCACGTGCCTTACTAAAAGTATCCAGTGCCCCAGTAAAATTATAGTGCTGTTCTCGCTGGAAACAGCATTCATGAGCGTATCTCCGTGCCTGTATGACACCAGCCTGTCACTTACCAAGCCCTAACCCAAGGAAAAAAGAAAGGGTCCACAACAGCCAACCAGGAAATAGCACCTGTTTAGCTAGGTAAGATTGAACACAACAACCAATAAAAATCGTTCACACGTTTTTATTGTACGCATACATGATAGAAACCGCTGGAGCTCATCACAGTAAGTCGACCCCTGTTTTAATGTTACAACAAATTCACAACTGGTTTAACAGAAAAAATTATAAGTTGATTGCTGTTAGAAAATGTTTTACCACATAATTAGCATCAGTTTTTTAATGTTTAGCATCATTGTGGCCTAGATTTAGCAGTTTATTTAAGTTTACCAGTCTTTGCTCTTTCTGTCGCACACACAGAACTTGCATAGGCTGCATGCACACATGCAGAAAATTAATAATGATTTAAAGAGAGTCCTTTAAAAGTAGCCTATACTGTTTGTGAAGCTGTCCTACTATAAAACTAAACATAGCCATCCGATAAATTATTCAGAGATGGACATCAGAAAATTCTTCCTGAACAGATGCAGACAAGAGAGGTATGATAGTTGTTCACATTAATGGTAACATTAACATTTACGCGGGTAATAGCCAGTGCTGTGATTTGATCAGTGGTTTAATGGCAAATTTAAATAAGTGTGCTAAATTTGCAAATGCAGCCTATAGGTGATTTTTGCCCATAATGTATTTTACAATAATCTACACAGAGTCAGAGTAGCCTACAGGAGATAATTTGCCTATAATCATCTACACAGAGTCAAAGTAGCCTATAGGTGATAATTTCCCTAAAGTGTAGTCTATAATAATCTACATAGTAAGAGTAGCCTATAGGTGATAATTTGCCTATAATGTAGCCTATAATAATCTACACAGAGTCAGAGCAGCCTACTCTGAATCTGTGTAGATTATTATAGACTATTTGCAAATTATCACCAAAAGTCAGTATAAAGGCTTTGTATTAACAGCTTTGTTTTATAATTTTTTCCGGGTTAAACCTTGTTTAATGCCTTTTTATTCCATGTTGTTTTATCAGACTTATGCTGTTATGCTGTGCTCCACACAGCTTGTAAATGAATGGGGTATGTGCATGTTGGATGATACCATCTTGTTAGAGTTTCTTAGCCTAATAATGTTCAACAGCTTCACCTAAGAGGGGAGCATCCTGTATACTATAAAAAAAGATACTTTATGTTTTTGTTTGTTAGTTACTTTGCTTTCCTGAAGTATTTGTTTTAAACATCGACTGAGGTTTAGGTAGTAAAGAATCTGAGTCTTTCTAATCTTAAATGGTTGCAGTAAGAGGGCATTGTTTCTAAATCCTTGAGGTGTGCATGTGCAAATAAATATCATATTGTACCCATGAATCTATCTTTGTATCCTCACCAGTGGTTTAATATAACCCATACAGTGACAATAATGATTTGAAGCTTGTACCCGTAGGCTAGCCATTTATTTCATATTGCAAACACATTTTTTTTTTAAATGTATTGGGATTTTGGGGGCTGTGCCCCAGCAAAGCTCTAGGTCTAGAATCACCCTTGCCCACTCCTCCGACAAACTTCAACCTCCTGAAACAGGAACGACAGATATTGTTTTCCATATATAAAATGACTCTCATTCATAATAGAGACAACAGTAGAATTATTTTTTTTAAAACAGTAGGTAGTTGTAATTAGTTCTGCCAAACAGGCACACCTTTTGTTTACGGCTAAAATTCACATAAGATTATGCTTCCAGAGATCTGCAGATCTTAGGATGTTAATGTTTTGCATATTTAATTACAAATGGATAAAAAATTACATTGTTTTGCTGAAATAACAGCTGAAGTGAATTCCTTCCTGAATTATTAAATTCAGTGTAGTTTATATTTAGTCCCAAATCACAACTTGCTCTTTACAAAAAAAAATTCAATTCAGTTTCAATCCAATTATATACGTGACATGAAAAAATTGAATATCGCACACACATACACATACAATTTCCTGATCACTTTTTTCTTGTCCTACTCCAGAGCATAGCTTAAAGAATTTAAAAGCCTGGAGGGATATACTTTAAATTAATTTGTTATTGAGATCCAGATCTTTTAGTTACCATGAGCAGGTTATGTCAGTGTGCTTTTTATGTATCAATATCTGACTGTTAATCAGTCATTGCTTCAAAAAAATAAATTACACCCTAGTCTGTGTCTCGCTGTGATCACAAGACATGTAAACAGCAGCATGCAGACATCAAAAGATTATGACTCTACAAAGTTTTACGAGATGTTTACTTGTTATGTGAGCTCGAGGAAGGAGAGGATGTAAAACAACGTATCATGGAATTCTGCAAGATGATCACACCAGGCTCTGGTCAAGATCCAAGAATCTTCATAAATGTAAGCCATTGGATTGGAAGGAAAGAAGCCAACAAGATTAAATCAGTGATAGGATGCACCCCAAGATCAGCTAGGAATCGTGTGTGGAGATCTGTGAAGGGCTCAGAGTTCCTTAAGATAGAAAAACTGAAACTGAAGGAGATGACTTAACTTCGATTGATAAGGAGCTATGCAAATATCTGTGGCAAAAAATTGAAGAGGCAAGTGTAGGAACTAAATTGCCTGCTTAAAGCAATGAACTCTACAGTTCCATGCATGTTCAAATCAGAGATGACAGGAGAGAAATCCAGTTATTTTAAATTTATTCAAGGAAAGGCAAGGCAATTTTATTTGTATGGCACACTTTCAACACAAGGCAATTCAAGGTGCTTCACATCACAGTCACTAAAAGAAATGTTAAACATTTATAAAAGACAATTCATATCATTAAAGAAAAGTAATTTAATTTGGTGAGATATGTACGACGGAGTATTAGGGCCACACATGAAGAAAAACATTTTTTTTGACATGACGAGATTAAACTCGCCATGTCGACTTTAATCTTGACGTGTCGACATTAAACTCGAAATGTCAACATTAAACTCAACATTTCGAGAATAAAGTTGAAATTAGTTCAAAATAGTTTGGAGAGAGAGCAAGATGCCTTGTGTGGATGATTTGGTCAAATTGTACTTCAGAATCGGGTTTAGCAATAAGGAAATCATCGCTCTTTTAGCGCAGAACCACAGTGTGGTGATTAGTGTACGGACGCTGAAAAGGTTGTGCCGAGGTTTGTGACCTCAGTGAAGCTGTCCCTCCACCAACTTTAAAAGTAAAGGCAAATAGGCGGAGTGGTTAGTGCTCCGTTTGTGCTGGTTTGTGCTGGTAAAATTATCGTTTGTGCTGTTTTGGTTTCTGAGATATTCAACTTTATTTTATAGGTCATTCAAAGGTCACCGTCCCACCAAACATCACCAAAACGGGCAAAAGTGGTCTACTTTTTTAGTGCTTCGTTTGTGCTGGTTTGTGCCGGTAAAACCATCGTTTGTGCTGTTTTGGTTTCTGAGATATTAAAAGTTTTATTTCTGCGTGATGACGTCACCGTCCCCCCAGACATCACCAAAACAGACCAAAGTGGTCTACTTTTTTAGTGCTTCGTTTGTGCTGGTTTGTGCTGGTAAAATGATTGTTTCTGCTA